>DWHP01002843.1:0-13995 GCA_018247895.1 Parnassius honrathi
TACGAGAAGGCCGTGACCTACCTTGGGTGCCGGATTGACAGGACGCTGCGCATGACCGCGCACGTCGACTTCGTCGTTCGTAGAGCCAGATGTGCGCGGGCGACGCTCTAGCCAGTCCTGGCATCCAAGTTGCCAATTAGAACAAAACTAAAAATGTACAAAATGTACATACGACCGATAATAACGTATGCTGCTCCGGCCTGGTACGTGCTTCTGAGCGACCCTCTGAGGTGGCGACTGCAGGCCCAGCAAAACCAGACACTTAGGACGATCGTCGGAGCAGGTCGCTACGTCCGGAATGACGTCATAGCGGCCAACCTGAAGATCGAGAGCATCCAAGACTTCGTGGCCCGGCTGGCACGCGGCATGTCCGACCGCGCTGACAACGGGCCACAAAAACACCTCAACGGCTACGCGCCGTTGCACACTCGGCCCCCGGACGGGCGACTTTTTCCAAGAGAACTCCTCTCTATATAGATTAGAGAGTCGAGTAAAACCCACAATGCTGCAGATAGGCCAACACCGACATTTAACGGATAACCTACCTTTATTCCGACTTCGGAAAAAGTCCTTAACCAATTGCGGACTAATCCGCTAAACATATAAGCCTTGAAAAAAGGCACCCAGGACTGGCCCATAGTTGCGGGCCATGACGAAGATCCGGGTAAAGGGGGCATACCCCGAGGCTCGAGACCTACAAGGCATCCTCAATGCCTTGCAGACGACAACACTGGCTGGCAGAAAGATCTAAATAGTGTAATTTTCACGTCCGGCGACGCCTTGCTGAATTTTCGCGCAACATGTTGCCTACTACACACAGAGATCTACGATGACGTTCTACATCAGTGTCATTTTATAAGTCTGAAGTAACAATATGGCCAAGGTACTTGAACTTGTCTACTATCTTAATAGATTTTCCATTGAAACGAATGTCTAGCACGCTCTAAGGTACCTTTCCTGATCTTAAAAATCATTATTTCTGTCTTTTTGGAGTTATAAGTCAAGTGATGTTCTTCCGCATATCTTTCACAGATTTCAATTAATATTTTCAATCCTTTAATCGGGGGACTGAGCAGCACCACGTCGTCAGCAAAGCTCAGGCTTTTAACATATCTGTCGTCCAGTTTGAGCCCCACTGGGGATCTAATGAGCTCCACGTTGAAATCATTCATATATGTATTGAAAAGATCAGATGAATTATCACCACCCTGTCTCATGCCACAAGAAAGCCTATAGCAGTCCGATATTTCACAACTCCACCAAAAGTTGTTTGTCTACCTAGTACCGCGGAGCTTTTTCCGCAGTATTTCATAACAAATTGTATCAAAAGCATATAGCATAGCCATATCTGTCGATACATTCGGACGAAAACCAAACTGTCTATCATCATAATTTATGAAATATAATTATAACTGTAAAACTCGTTCAAGTACGTATTATTTTTTATAATAGGAACAACCACCGTACGAATAAGTTCCTCTGGTAAATAACAATGTCTCACACAGAGATTGTAAAAATGCGCTAACACCTCACAGATATGCTGGCCCACATACAACGGATGCTCTGCACTAAGACCGTCATGACTCGGAGACTTACCCCGCTTCATATTAGTCAAAAGAACTCTAACTGTTTCGGCGTAACTGTTACATGGTGAGTTTCACATCCCTGACATGTTCTAGGCTTACAATTACAATTAGATTTATTTTGTACAAGATTAAACTGATTTCTAAAAATATTTGCTATATTCTTTTTACTTTTTCCTCCATCTGCACTTAATGGCACATATTTTTTATGTTCTAACTTTTTTATTTCTTTCCAAAATTCATTAAATTTACCAACATTTCGGTGTCGGGCCAACACTTCCAGTTTTATTTTGTCCTGATTATTTTTAACGTACTTAACGCACGGCTTTAAACTGTCTACGCGAGGCAGACATATTTTCGTAAAAATAGCCCGAAGATGGCCTACCATATTCCTGCCACATTAAAAAACTTTCTCTGGCCTAAACATGGGTATGCCTGACTTGAAAATTCCACCCCACAATCCTTTGCCTTTTTCTTTTATCATTCATATAAAAGCTACGCTCTGCTGCTTCTTGCAACACACTTACAATATCACAATATAAACCGTCGATATATTTACAATGACGCGATTTTCACACGACTGTCCTACATCCATACGTTCCGTATTTACATTTATATAATTACTCATTATCTCATTAAGTTTTTAGGTTCAACTAATAGTGAATTTCTTTAACTGTAATAAAACTAAGGTTACAATTAATAACTAGAGGTACACGATCTGACCAAAATGAGTCATACTTCACATACAGATCGGTTACTATACTGACTGCTACACCTATGGGCGCCAGCATCCACTTAACATCAGGTGGACTGTGTGCTCGTTAGTCACTCTACCCTATAAAAAAAGAAAAAAGAGTTTCTCGTGTCTGTTTCAACATTTCTATGTCAATACATTCTTCCTTCATTTCTTTTATATGGTCTCTGATATCATTTTCATTTATATGCCTTTTTCGTACGTGAGATATAGACATATGCAAAATGAATTCGCATCCTGTAATTTATTCGCGTTTTGTAAAGTACCTCGTTCGTTTCTGTATCTGTATTGAATTTCTATTTTTTGTAACAATCGTAAAATAAAACCTTCGTCCTATTTCCGTTTACTCAATCCCGTACGAATCGTGTTTGCTTTAACTCTATAAGTAGGTACAGAATGCGTGTCAGTGTCACTAATAGGATTATGTTGTTTCTGCAATAACGTGACCTTTCTACCCTTGTATAACGGCAACGGCATATGCGCAAAAGAGAGAGAACTCGTGCACGTACTTTCTCCGTAACGTGGTTTGCTTACGATCGTTCTGGGCATGTCGAAATCAAGTTCAACAATACCCCCATTTAAATTGTTAGTATTCTCGTAACTATTATTTAACTTGTTTCTAGTCTTCCTATCATTATGATAAGACCCAAGAAACAGATCGTCTTCTCGTTTACTACTGCCATGGCGGACTTTTCGAAATTCCAACGTAATTTTTTAGACATCATCAATCTCTTTCCGTATTAAATCAATATATTCCGATAATTTAAATTCGTTGCTTATCACAGGTTGTTTAACCTTCAAAAAGGCTACGTCACTCTTAAGTAACGTTATTTCTTTAAGAAAACTTGTCACATCGACGTGATTAAAGGATACAGCTGGAAGATTGTTCAAGTATTTTGCTGTTAAAATTGGCAGGCAGTCGGGGTCAACCTCTTTTATAAGTTTTAAGAAATCTCTAATGCTTTTTTGCTCAACCCCTCCTTTCTCTTCTCAAATACTTCATTGTAGGCGCCAGTAGTTTATAAACAACTAACCCTACTGATCTCGCGTTCTCAATTTCGTCGGCAGAATACGCACTCATACAAATTTGTATAATTCCTGTTTATAGCAGTGTGTTGACCTTGTTACTAACAAAGGCTAACAATTCATTGATTACCACTTTGCACTTACTACATCTCAATTCACATATTTCGTTACTTCGACATGTAACTTCGTCAGAGTTAGGAGATCGTACGAACGGAATGTTGACACGTACTGCACGCGCCAATGCCAGTGAAAGACAATAATCTATGGGGTGAGTCAGGGCGCAAACTTGGTTCGCACCAACAAGGAAACTGACTACCAGGGTTGTTGTCGTCGTTTTATCGTTTAAATAATGGTTTGAAGTGTATTGAAAAGTAGTGCGGTTTTGTTTACCAAATGTTTATGCCACTAACTAATAAGTACTAGCGCACCAATTTTTTTTTTTTTACTTAAAGTGGCGTGATCTAAGCATATAATCTATAAGTGGTAATGATGTAACATGTGCTTTGATAGTGCAACAAATCACAGGCTATATCATTAATACGAGATATTAGTATATTATGGTTATAGCAGAAATGGGTCGGCTTGAACGGGGAAGGACCACGCTCTCACAAAATACTAGCATAAAATAGCAGCTTAATGCTTCCGTTTCGTGTGGTGAGTGTGGAGAACTGGAGACCCTTTTTACTGGAAACGAGGCATTCCATCTTAGTCCTCATGGGTGATAACGTATCTGAATTTTAATCCTTAGTGGAGGATAAATGTAAATGTATACGGGGTAAGCATCCACTTACCATCAGGTGGACTGTGTGCTCTTTTGTCGCCCTTTATTCTACACAAAAAAAACTAAGCAGTATGATTGTAGATTCTTTTGCCTGCAAAAAAACCAACTGACAGCCGGTTTTATGAAGTGTGTATCTAGCTTGTATCTAGTTATAAGTTATAGTTTGTGGTTTGATGTGACAATCGGATGACACTAAACGTCACATTAAACCCAGTAATAATATAATTGTAATTCTTATTTTTGAGATTTGTATCGGAATACTATGTATTATATATATTTCATTAAATAATGCTAAAATTATTAATGTAGAAACAGTTTTTTCGTAGATTTATATTACAAAGATGTGTATTATCAATCAATAGAAAACTTATAAATATTTGCGATTGTATCTTTTCGAATTTACTTAGGTTTATAATTTAAGAGAATGCTGCTTTCAGCGGCTGCAATTTTTTTTATAAAAATGGGTAGACCATCTACGTCTTTTCATATAAAAAAATTAAGTTATTTGTCTATTGGATATACTGGAAATATACAACGAAATAGTTCTTTATTTCATCGTGGGAAAAATGTTTTTAAACGGAATTTCAATACTTCGACATATTTTTTTGAAAAAAAAGAGACTACAAATGGTAAAAATAACGAAAAACATCCAGAAACAAGTAAAGACAAATTATGTATACCAAAAACTATGAGTGGAATTGAAATTAAGACTGAAACTAATGAAAATAATGTGGTTACAAAGGTTACTATTGAGAAGCCACAAACAGTTAACTCCTCTTCAAAACAGGCAGTCGCTTCTCAAGGTATTGAACATTGGCTCAATATTTATATTTTGAATTTGAATCTAAACCTTTGAAATAATTCGCTATATTTGTCATTTTTTAGTCAAGAAGAGATTATTAATAGATTTTTCAGCATCATACACTGAACGTAATTTTATAACTCCAATGCGTGCAATGACTGAATATTTACTGAAACAGTCAGACTTAGAATCATTGCCGAAAGTACTTAGAAGATCGCCATATGAGTCAGAACCGCCAATAACTGTATATTACCGTAAAGATGTTGAAGCAAAAGCTGTTGAGGTTTGTAAATAGTTTTTTTTTCATTATTGTATGTCAGTAAAAGGTCTTTACTATCTGGTTTTATATTTAAATTGAATGTTCAAGGTGTGGGGATCAAGAGAAGCATTAGAAAAAGAGTTATTAAGAAGAGAATTGGATAGAAGAAGATATGAACAAGGTAAAACATCAAATTTTACCTTTTGGGTCCTAGAACTATATACTATAAATTATAATTATATAAATGTACAAAAAAGTTAGAAAAAATATAAAGTTGACTATTTTATTTAGATAGATTTGTTGAAATGAAAATTTGTGGAGATTTCTTTTAAATTAGTAATTCCATAATGGTCAAAAGATGCCTATGGATAAAAGAATGAAGTATGTTAAATATATTTTATGTATTATTATTATTTGACGTGCCCCAGTATGAAAGAATTTAAAAAAATAAATTCATTCAACTTTTATTGCCTCATTCAGATGTACATAACGCTTATTAATTTACTTCAATAGTATTTTGTATGTTTAAATGCTTAATATCGATGAAACATATATTATCTATATAAATGTAAAAGAGAATGTCTAAATGTGATGGAGGTTGGCTTGTATGAAACTAGTTTTGGACGATGGTCAAACCATCTTTGACAGTGACCTCCCCAACTATATAAAGAAATAAAACTGCCAGCAGGTCTTATCATTAGCAATTAAGACAGAATTGGATGGTAGAGCACCATATGATTCATCCCTTAGAAGATTGTTGCTGCTTGATGCTCACTGTTGGCGCTTCTAAAGTGGGATGTGTTGAAGAATTTACCGTCACAGTCCTGAAATTTTAAATAAACCAATGTAGGAACATTTACATAACGTGAAGAAACTCAATGATGAAAACGTAATTAAAAAACCAAACAAGCCCTCGGTTAATCGCGCTTTTCTTGTAGTTGTTTCACGTCGTTCATCGAGTGGGGTCTTTAAAAGCCCCTCAAATAAATTGGTTAAAAAATACATAAATTTATTTATTTATCTACATTATTTTATACTTTAGTGTTATTTGATTCAATATCAATAAAATAAAATCAAAAAACAATTAATTATTTATATATTTATTGCTTTAACTTACATACTAGAAATAGGAACTAAAAATTCTCTCCATAAGATCACTTGGTAATTAAAATAAAAAAAAAATCAACGGAAATTAAAATCTATTATAAAAACTTAAGTAGTCCAGATCAAAATGAAATAGTCTATCTTTTAATACAAAATTAGGTACACTTAATCACAAAAACATATAAACTTTGACATATTGAAAAATTTAATTAATTTTCAGTACAAACACATTCAGTACATACTGTTTTAGTATGTGTTGGGCAAATATTTCCCTTACAAAAGTGACAAAGAGATTTAAATTTCCTGTCTGTTCTTTGAGAACAGTGAATACATGGCTTTCTCATTGGCACGACGTTTACTTCAGTGTGAATATCCTGAAGTGGTGGTACAAATCTTCTTCAACTGTCTATCTTAAATCACACGGCAAATTCGTAATATTTCTCTCGACTGTAGTTTCTCTCCCTTTTTTTACTATATAAAAGTTACTGGACGAAATATTTATCAATGGTTCTTCATCCCCATCACTGAACGCAGATTCGAGAGCTTCCATAGATTCGTTCGATCAATCCCAAACCCAAGTGCTCTTCGTCTGATATTTCCAAACATTCATCATAATTTGAAAATACCTGATGCAAATCATCGTCACACGTCGTTGTTCCGAGTCAATGCTCACTCACTTTATCAGGAAACATTCCGGTTTCATTTTCATCATCATCACCACCGAGGATGTCTTCGGCATCTTCTTCTAGTCAGCTCAATATGCATCTTTGCTGCTGTTCGTGTTTTTATTAAAAGATGATAAAAATAATCTTAAACAATGTAAACCAATACAATATAATACAATAAAATTAAAACTTATGCATTATCAACGAAATTATAATATAAAAACAAAAAAGGAGTTGTATTGCGATAATTGCGTAATAATAGATTATAAAAATTTTACTCACGCGGTTCGTCGCGTGGGGTTTTTCCGCCCGCGCGCACACAAACATCTCCGTAACACATAGTGCTTGTGCGCGAACTGAAGTTAGCCGTCATGCTCGCCAAATATAATTCAATTCAAGAAGATACCTAAGGAACAGATTCACTACGATTATTTTAAATGTTGGTTTTTATTAATTTTTTAAATTGTATTCGTATTAAACATTTAGTGCCTGGGCTTTGATAGACCCCACGCGACGACCCGAGGGTTAACAAGTTCATACCCCGGAATTATGAAACATTGAATTCGGATTTCGTAAAAAAGACGTGCACAGTATTTTCGGTAATTAATGGATAATCTTCAAATGGGTCTTGGTTGAACTAGTGGCAATTCAGAAAAAAAACACTAATAAAAAACCAAGTTGTACCAAAAATGTGCGTTTTTTAAAATAATATCTATATTTTTTGTTATCTTATTTTACATTCTTGCACTACGTATATGCCTGCTTTTTCAAAAAAAAAAATTGATTTAATGTTCTAGTTAGGAATATGTGAAAAATATTCGTTTTGGCAAAGTTTCAAGTAACCGTATCATAAAAAATAGTGTAGCAACACAAGTGACCAATATTTTTCAAATAACATGTGCTTAAAGCCGATTTTAAAGTAGTATTATTCATCACTGTACTTAATGTATACAGTGAATTAATGCTATTTGTGTTTAAACCTAAGTCTTTCAAGGAACGGATTGGCTTTGCCTAAGCTTGTTTTTCAAGACCGCTCCAATAAAATGGGTCGAAAAAATTCTGTTTCTGTTTGTTTATGAACAGATACAGCATAACGCGTAGGATTTCCATTTTTTTATTTACGTCGTTTTGCAGCCAATACGAACCCTCTCGGGCACCGCTTGTAATAAATTTGAAAGGTCAGTTTCAAGAAATTTTAAATAACTTTGGCCAGTTAGGTTTTCCGGTTGTTCAAATAGGCCTATTATTTGTCCGTATTAAATTCCAGTCTATTAATTTATTTTATATTGGAACTATGACCTCTCTTCACGCATAACGTTAGTAGATTACGTAAATTCATGTAGTCATCTCTTTAAAACGTTGATTCATCACTTCATAGAATTTAAAAAAAAACTGCGATTCTTCTTCCATTTCTTCAGCATTTTTGTCGGCAAAAACACAATATTGCAATATAATCTCGTGATTTCTCTGTAGATCCGGATTTTTTTTGTAGGCCATTCGAATACTTGTTCCGTACGGGATTTGAACCAACGGCTCCAGCGCTGCAACTCATTGCTATTGCATTCTAAAATATATAAATGGAAAAATGAAAAAAAATTGTACAACTGAGTATCAAATTTATATGAGACCACATAAAAAGCATTAGCTTTCAAATAAAACAAGAATCACTAAAATCGGTTAACCAAGGAAAAATGTTCTGAGATAATACACATAAAAATACAATCGAATTGAGAACCTCCTCCTTTCTGTGAAGTCGGTTGAAAAACAAATTTAATTCAAAACGTGGGTTGTCACATAGGTGAAGGAGGATTGGAAGTACGTGGCGATGGTGCTGGACCGGCTGTTCCTGTGGATCTTCACACTGGCAGTGGTGGTTGGGTCGGCGGGCATCATCCTGCAGGCGCCGACGCTGTACGACGAGCGCGCTCCCATCGACGTGCGCCTGTCCGAGATCGCGTACGCGACCGCCAAGCCGCGCCCGCCGCCGCCGCGCTGACGCAGGCCGCGGCTCAACGGACTGCTGGATTCCGGATTCCTCGCGCCGCGTATATTATTATGATTACTGTAAATAAAATATGTTATTATAATAGTTTATACGACGAATTGACGAATGATCGAAAATCAGTCGAATTTCTTTTGATAGACACGAAATTAAAACGATTGTTTACATTGCGTTGTTTTATTTATGTGATCCTTTCTTAAACGGTTTTGAACGTTTACAAATTTAAACTTTTTAATGTTATCACACGATATTCTGAAATCCTGAATTCAAATGTATTAATTTATCGTTGAAACTTTGTTAAGTAGCTATAATAAGATATTTAGATTGGTCTTTTGACCTTATATTTTTGTCGTATAATAGTTTTTATTCCACCATTTAAAATTTTATTCTGTTTACTTTATATAAAATATACCTGTCTCGTTGTTCTAATGGTCGAAAACGCAATCGCTGATTGAGGTCCAGAGTTCGAATCTTAGGTCGAGCCAGAATTAGTTATTGGGTTTTTCTATTAAGAAATTTCTTCCAAGAAAATTCTAATTCCTTAAACTCCTTAATTTTTGAATTGTATTTACTGGTAAAATTTTTTCCTCTTTCTTCGTGTCGTTCGTGTACGTTCGCGTCGAACGTAATTTTAATTCAAAAATAGTCCTATTGTACCGCAACTAAGATATTAATGCCTTAAAAAACCCCGCGCTCGCGCGTGCACTCGGACACTACAATCCTGTCCTGCGTCTGCTTTGAAACTAGCCGTCGTGTCCGAAACTCGGTCTGAAGGGCGTTATAATTTAGATTATAAGGAGCAGCATAAATACCAGATGGCTTTGTTTGCCAGACAAACCTTAGTGTGCTAAATTGTAGGATAATGTAAAGTTGTATAATACGGAAGGATACAATTTTAGGAGAAACCTGATCGGAGAATTTTGTGATCAACTGTGTTAAAGTGCTTAAGCAGTTTGATGGCACTAATATAGATCTTATATAGCCACTTTGCATCTTATTATGGCTGATAGGTCGTATTTGGATTTGTACGTGGAAACCTAATAATAATAACAGGTCTGTAAAATGTTGCATAGCTGTTTGGCTATATGAGTATAGGCAGAAAGAGGTGTAAGTGTGGCAATTACAGCGTGATCCCCAATGTGAGGCGGTGCGTGGAGTTGGTCTGGCCAGAAGTGGACTTTTATAGGCTGTAATGGATAGATGGATGGAAAGAGAAAGAGGTTAGGGAGAGTATTATTCGGTTCTTTAATATTTTTATATATTTATATGTTAAGGTCAATACTGCTGTGGGTCAATGTTGTTAATTTTGAAGTCCTTGATGCCTGAAATAAAAATATTGTATTGTTTTGTATTATACCGTTTTTAATTGTACTGTATTGTAAGTTGAATCCCTGTGGAGTTCATTTAGTTCTGTTTGCAAGGCAACCTTCCAAGCTGTATATTTTTGTGATTGTGTAATTATTTTACCTTTTACCCTTTAGGGGCGGTGAAGCAATAACCACTAACCCCATATTATCCCATGGTAGTCGTAAGAGAAAACATAGGGAAGATTAACAAGGAGACGGGCAGCAACAGCGTTCTGATAATTATTATATACGGCCTGTTAAAAAACTGCCACTGTCGACCCACAGGAAGAGGCCAACGTTCAGCAGTGGACTTTATAGTAGTTGCCAAAAACCTTATTGGAAGGAGACACTGACTAGAATATAGAAAAAAATTAACAAGATAGGTTACAGGGTGGAGAAAATACTCTTAAACTTATTATGGGTCTCTATCATCGTAAGATTAATAATTGCACTATCATCCACTATCTTGGACTTCACTGCTAAAACAGCGTTTCTAACCTAATCCAAGATATTGACTACGGTCTTCAATAGTACCTTATTATAAGAATTTTAAGTTCTTGCCCCATTTTTTAAATCACAACAACCTTTATGCTGATTTACGGTAAGCGCTGAATGTGGCACTGTGTGTTACAGGTTCATTCAATTATCTGTAAATTATTCGTCTTAATATAGCACGTGGTAAAGCCAAGTTATAAAGTGGCTGTATAAAATAATCTACTACACCATATCAGGTTGGGATCCCGTAAGAGGCAACAAAGGGAAATCTGTAACAATATATCGGTAGCAGCATTTTCTCGATAACAACTCAAAAGCAAATAAAATTCTCCTCACATCGCAATTTATGTAGTAGTTCGATGTAGTAGACTAGTGATTAGTTCTAATGGATGGATGCATGGAGCCATACTGAACAAATGCGTCTATTCAACTGGGAAAGGACCCCGCTCTCAAGGAGCACCAGCATGAAACAGCATCTTTACGCCGCTATGTTTTATATGTGAAGTGACGAGTACCGGAGATCCCCTTTTACAGGAAACGGACAGGAACGTTTTATGTTGACTCTTAGGAGTGACAGGGCATCTGCATTTTAACTTTTAACGGATGATAAATATATGATAAACAACATTTACTTAACACCTAGACTGTATGCACGTTTGTCTCCACTTCTTCTATGAAATAGTACTCATGAATATAATTTGGATGTTCTTTGACGTCAATATTCTGTAAATTTACCTTCCAAAAATATGGGAAAGTCTAGTTGAACAGATAGTATTCTAATTTTTAATTCGTTATTATGCTATCTGATACAGATATAAACTGGTATAAAACTAATGAGATAAAAGGGAGGAACGAAATTTTAAAACAACACAAAGCGTGTCAGTTTATCAGATTTCGGCGTAATCGGGGTCGTACTCTATAACAATTTACGCAAGTCTTGAATTTCACTTGTTTTATTAAACTGAGTGTTTTTTTAAACACAATGAAAGCACGAAAGGTTTTGTCCTTCTTTTTTGTTTAGGAATAAAGAAAAAAAATGACCGAGTGGAAATAAACCTTGACGGTTCCTTCTTATCTCTTTCTGCTACAAAGCAATAGTGCACCCTTTGGTAATCCAGTTTTGAAGGCATTTCATGGTAGAGCGTGTGAATCTCACATTACGGGCAGTCTGATTGGGACAGCCTGCACACCTTGGCTCCTTCTTTCCGAAACGTATCACTGAAATACACCGAGCGCCTCCAGTTGTTGAAGGTAAAGGTATCCTCGAATCTAATCCTCGACTTCGGGCGGAGTCCAAGGCCAAAGCAGCTGCAAGGAAGCTACGAGTCCTTGCAAAGGTGCGTCGATACTTCACGCTGGGATAGCTGCTTACTTAACATAAAGCGCGTGGAGTATTTCTGCCATATGTGGGATGGTGATGCAAAATGCCACCTAGCAGCTTTAGACTTAATGGAAAGGCGTGCTAAGAGGTTTATTGTTACCCGAATTTGGTTAAAAACAATCTTACCAGCCTCGAATACAGGCGCAAAGTAGCCAGCCTTTCGGTATTCTTGGATTTTAGATGCATTTCAGAGAGTGTGCGCAGGAATTGCATAATTTAATTCCTCCCTCTCCCTTCCACCATTGGAAAACCATACATTCAGCCAGTCTTTACCTTTTCGTTGTTGAATTCAAACCAAATCGTTTGCTACATCGTTCATCATGTGTACAGCAAGGGAGTGGAATAAGTTGCCAACATCTGTTTTCCATCCGATTGGGATGTCTTTAAGGCAAGAGTGAATAGATTTAGGTTTAGTAATTGCGCTTCACCATATTCATCAATTCATCAGGTGGGTCCATAGTTAAGCGCTGGTTTAGAATAATAATAAAACAAAGCTCAGTTGGCTGCAGATGCCCGCAGGCTGTATTAACTACTTAATATCATATGGATTGTTACTTCGTTTGGTATTTGAAAAGTACTAAAACCCTTAAAAAGGAGATATTTAGCATTTAAGATTCTTTTGTGAATAAACGACGATTAACCAACATCTATTCATAATGACTACCATTCATTTAGATGGATCATGATTTTACTCAAATGACGAAAATCCAGTAACTTTTCATCATCATCAACGTTACAGCCTATCACAAGTCCGTTGCTGAACACGGGCCTCCTCCAAGGAATAGCCTAAAGCGCGGTACTGAACCACCTTCATCCGTCGACTTCCTGCATATCTGATCAGGTCATTGCTCCATCTAGCCCCTAACCTTCGCCTTCTGGTAAGAGGTTGCCACTCGAGAACTTTTTTTCCGCTTCGGTTGTCGATTTTTCTAGCTTTATGGCCGTTTCGTTGCCATTTCAGCCAACTAATCCGTTGGCCTATGTCAGCCACTCTGGTTCTACTGCGGATATCCTCATTTCTAAATTTATTACGCAGGGGAACCCCGAGCATAGCCCTCTCCATAGCGACCTTGGGCTTCTTCATACTGCCAGCAGTGAAGAACCACGTCTCAGATCCGTCAGTCATCACTGGCAACACGCATTGATTCAAAAATCTCGTTTTCAGGTTTTGAGGTATACCTGACAAGAAGATGTGTTGTAATTTCTCGAACGCTGCTCAGTCGAGTTCAATCCGTCGATTGACGTCTCGGTCAAAGTTGGACTACAGCTTCGACCGAGCAAAAAGCTCCCAACAACTACTGACATGTGACATGGACGTTACATCTTCACGTCATCTTTGTTTTGTCCATTCATCTTATTTGAGCATAGTGCTTTGGTTCACCAGCAATTCTGTCATAATAAATATGTCATCGGCAAACCGTAGGTTGTATGTATGTGTGCTGATGTATGAGTGTTAATACCGTATACTTTCCGGTACAGTAACTAGAAAACGTCTCTTATGTCAACAGTGAAGAGCTCCGAATGTTTGAATCGAGAGAATCGACTTCAATATAAGTAAAATGAGAACATTATCTACGTATTCGGAGTCCACTAAGTACGTATTATTAACGATAACTCAAAAAACTACGGGTCAGATCCTGATCAAACTTATATAGGACCACAGGAGAAGCAACAACCAGGGACTTAAAACGTTATAAATATCAGAATTTTTAACGTTATCATAACGTTATAATGGTATCGTTACTTCAGCAAGCCAAATCGTTTTCAATATTTAGTATAACGTTTTAAGAGTAACAG
>DWHP01002844.1:0-13994 GCA_018247895.1 Parnassius honrathi
ACTGCCACTTTACGCCTGGCAAGTATGGCCGCAAGTTCTGCGGAGCGTCCCGTAAGCGTGCCAATGTTCCAGTTTGCAAAGCGAATCTTCGTAGTTGGTGCTAACGTCTTTAGCCGGGCTCGCACGGGGCCCGGTAGCCCTCGCATACTTTTCGCAGGGTTAAGGCGATCCCCATGCGCGTCGTTATGCGGCGACGCCCTAGTCCTAAACGTGTATCTCATTCCTTTGCTTTCCATTTTTGAGTGGCTTAGTGCCAATTACCGGGGCGACTGCCGTCTGACCCCCGAACCCCTAGGACGAATCCCAGAGGAGTGGCATCGCCAGAGCCCTTTCCGTTGTCCAGCAGGTGCGCCACGTGCAGGCGGGGTTGGCTTGGGCTCCAAGATCTTAGCAGAGCCCCTTACACCCATATTTAATCCGATCTGAATGAGCATAAACTATCTTGAAGTCTTGCAGTTGTATGCTTGGGGTTAGGATTTAATTTTATTGATTATAAGATCCCAAGCAGGTCTATCTTCTCTATTAAAATTATTTCAATAACCTCGCGAATCATCCCCCGGAAGGAATTGGTGTTCTTTAGAAAGGATTTGCGGTCTATCAAATCCGATGTAGTGATTGCCATCGTGATCATGTACATGTTCACGGATTGCAGATTTCCCGGAGGGTCGATTCTTCATACCAGCTATGTTCTTTTACGCGAGTTGTTTTACGATAAAATCCGTAAAATTAGTTTCATGTAAATGTGTAGTGTTCGTGTAAACATAAGAAATCATTCTTCTGATGAATGTTGAGATGGTCATCATGTAAATGAGTTATTTTTTAATACACAAAAAAGAAATATAAAAACGGAAAAAGGAATCAAAAGGGAATCGTAAAAAGCTCAAGCAAAACATCACCCAGCTTTATTATGAAAAGCGCCCAGTTTATAATTGACAACTGATAACCAGTTACATGCGAGCTATAACAAGCGAACAACTTAAAACAATTAAACGCTCGGAAAGGGAATTCTTTCGTTCCAGACATATTCCCGCATCGAAATGTCAAAACAATCTTATTGAAAGGTGGTACTGATATTACGAGAGTGATATTATTTTGTAATATTTCTTCAAAGTAAAATGTTTTAAATCTAACACGTTACAAATGCAGTTTGGTTTGATATGTACGAAGCGAAGGAATCTACTAACATCACAGAAATATACCATTCATCGTGACAACGCCCACGATATCATCTCTCGGTCACAATGGGTGCAGGAAATTGGGCCTTCTAAACCGCGTGTTTTAAGTACGTGTAAGTAATTCGTGGCTGGAATGTTGAAAAACTGCTTTCATGATGTCTGATTATGAAAAGATAAAGCTTTATTTAAACTTTAAAGTGAATAATAAATAATCTATTTAACAGTCTAAAGATCTTGATTTTTGTCAGGAACTTTGTTTATTACTGGTTAACGAACTAAATGAAACTTTATTTTTTTTTGTTTAATATAATTATTTTGAATTTTTTTAACAATTTGTCATTCCTTTTAAGTTTTTGTTAATATTAGTGTTACTGACAAAACATTGTAGTTCTTCGTGTTCTCGAATACTGTAAGTAATACCAGCAAACTATGTACGTTTATAATGTTTGATTCAATAATTAACATTTTTTATCGCTTGCGTCGGGCAAGTCGTAATAGGATGAATTGTCATAATACCGCCATGAGGCCCCAAAGACGGGATTTCATTGTCCATCTATCATTGTTAGTCGCGCGGACGATTATTCTAGGCTCCAACACTGCCTTATTTGCTGTAAATAGTTCCACGCCTTCATATTGTTCTGATGACACATTGCAGCTAGCTTGCAGTGAATCGAACTGTATCGGAGCCCAACTCAATATAACAAGTCATCGCTTTAAATTGAGAGTGAAATAAATACTAAGATATTACTAAATAGCCTCATACAAACCAAAACGAAGTTGATTTAATCATTGAATAGCTATGTCACATATTTAGATACACTTTTATGTGTGCAAAATACATTATAGATCAAAAAATAAAAGATAAAAACATATTCACTCACTATAAAACATTCAGGCTCACGACGAAGGAAAACGAATATTAATTTGTGTCCTGCACAACCATTAACTACATCTATAAATATATTCTTTATTTGATTTTTTTCTTTATTTGATCTATAACTAGATACTGTAAAAATTACACAAAGGCTTATCGTAGCTCAGCAGGCAGTAGGAGGCCTTCACCTTTACATAGTATGCGAATAAAGTGTATACGAATTACGAACCCAGATCCCGGCACCAGTAATTTGTAAATTACAATTTTAGTGTATGTTTTCCACGAACTCGGCAGTCAAGAAAAACATGGTGAGAAAACCTGCCAAAGACATAAAAAAATATTTTCAAGGACATGTATATGTTCTCATCTACTTTATAAGATGTCGTTCGTTCGTTTCGAATCTACAGAAAAAAGTAATGGGCGCTATCTCTGACAAACAGTCAGTAAAGCTACAGACAAGATGAGATCGCGCCCTTATTGTTCAATAGACACTGAAAGGGGCAAAAATAAATTAATTTGAAGTCTTGCGGTGGAAGCGTGAGAAATCCGCCTTGCTTCCAACAGCTTTTGATTTATACTATGATAAGAATATACCAAATTAAAGTATTTTTATCTCCCAAAACGAATTTGAATTTTTAACCTTTTCTTTATGCTGGACATCCACGTGAGGCATGGGTAGTACGATACAGCGTAGAAGACGCCACCACTACACGACGAACGGCAGTGTACTGTTACGGCTAATGTCTGAGACATGGTAAACTAGTTTGTAATTCTTTTATCAGATCAAAAATGTACTTAATTTCATTCATTCTAACACAAGGCGTGGCCTAAATTTTGAACATAAAGAACATTCATAAGGAATTACGATAACGAGTCGATAATAGGATTACGTATGTGTGTCCCAGTTACGGAGCAGCACCGTTACCACCCAACACCCATACCCGTCGTGCACTGCGACATGATAATGAATGTACATCGTAACATCGTACCATATGCGCCATGTTGGACGTCTGAAGCTGTCTCGTGAACCATCAATGTAATGAACGTAATGCGAATTATTAATATAATAGATGCTTTAACGTTCGAAGCGTCGATCGACGTTAGTAGTGGTAAACTGTGTTATTTCTCCCACTGATCTCGTATGGACCACACAAAGAGCAATTACTGCAGATGTTGCGAGTTGTAAATCATTCCTTCCATCTCTCGTAAGTATATGTTATTTAGAATATTTACATGCTTTATTAATCTGGTGTCTGTCTGTCTATGTGACGCAAAGGTTTTCCTGTAAGTGTTTCACGTATATAATTGAAATTTACCAGGTGTCAAATGCAGTTACTGTTGCGGTTTTGCTGTGCGATGAATGTCTAAGAGGATCCATCACCCCATTTCTTACCTTGAGTGCTGTAAGACGCCTCTTATTCAAGAAAGACTATGGAAAATGTCAGCAAAAGTTAGGTTTTTGACAGATGGTGATATTACACTATCTTGTTGACGCCAGACGATAGAACAAAATAATATACTCAAACCGGCGCGGCGGCAGGCAGTAGCGTCGCCAGTTACTGCGTTCGTGTCGATGCGTCAATTCGTCTGTCGAGCGTAAAGAAATCCAGCAGAGGACTTCCATAGGCTGACGAAGAAGAAGAAAGTACAGTTCCCCTAATATGGAAATAAAGTAAAAGAATCAAATTATTGACTTAAACTATTAAATCGTTTAGTAAAAATGAAGACGAATAATTTAAAATTCTGTTATTGTCTAGTATAAAATAAAAGCTCTGTAGCGCCATTTTACAAATATAATCTAATATTTCGTGTAAATTTTATTTAACCTTATTCCGAAAACTGCTTCAAAAACACAATTTAGATGAGGAATTAGAGGAGAGCGGTGAGGTGAGGGCGGCAAACAACACTTATTGTGCATAGCATGTAGTTATCATAAGCCTTCATTTATATTTAGCAAAAATTTGCACACCGCCAATTTTTTCGTTGACTTGAGAGTTGAGAGTTCGAACTATTTCCACAAAAAACGAAACGCAACCTTGTCACTACTGTGTAAAAGCAAAAGTCTTTGACGGTACCGAGGACAGTATCAAACAAGTCATATCACGCTGTGTAGCTGAATGAGGAAGTGATCATGGAGCGCGCCATTTCACTCGGCCGTGACTCACGAATTAGAACTCCGCCGGAGATCGTAATTATACTAGAGATATTTCGTGCATGCCCACTCGAGCAGACTCAACAAAGTACAATAAAACGGCGTAATTTAATCAAAAGTTAAATTAAGGTCAATAATGGAAGCGGTGTAAGTGGGACGCCACTAGCTCAACGGGAACGAGCTAGACGTGTGCGCGGGAGACTGGTTTATTTTTTTCTAAAGCACGTAGGCGTCCAACTGTCTGATGTAACATGAGCGATATCATATACGAATGGATAATACATATTACAGATAACCATTTATTATATCCTATAAAAATCCACTGCTAAATAGCACATACATAGGATTACATTTTACTCCGTAGGGACAGCAGACAACCGCATTTTGCAAACAACCGTAGTTTTTTATTATTTTAAGTTGTCATTGAGAAGGTGCTACTGCAAAACACAAATTAAATAAGATCATATTAGAGAATCGAACTGAGATCGCTACTCCATGTTAATTCTAGTGAAATAATAGACTAGTGAAACCGTGTCTTTCACTCACTAATATCTTATCGAAGTTAAGGCACAAGCAAGTGATCCACACGTCACCCATGAACATCAGCAATACCGGAAGTATTTTATTAAATTAGCTTTCTCAATACCTCCTACTGCTGAGTCTAAGCCTCCTTTTCCTAAGAGGGTTTTTTGAGCAGTGAAAAGTCCACAGCTTTACCTCAATGCGTGTTAACGAGCTTCACATACTTTCAAAACAATGTACGTCTTGTACAGGCGTTCTCACGACGATTTCCTTTACCGCTGAGCACGTGATGATTCGGCACTTAAAGATGCCAGCCGGGATCGAACTCAAATTTTATATATCATCATTCGATACCCCACAGCCCCGTTCGGGCAATGGACACCTACACTGCTAATGAAGAAGATTTCAATTCAATATGTAAGGATAACAAAATACGTTTGTGATCCCTAACTCATTAATACTCTTGTAGGATCATTAAAGACAGATTTGCGGCGGTGATAAATTTAGAAAGTGTCAAGTGTTGAAACAATAAGCACAAGTAAAACGTCGGTGACTTCGTTCTAACTAGATAAAAGCGAGAGAGCAAATGTCTAGCCACATCGCGAACAAACGCCCGATACCATCTGCGATGGCCTGTCGTATCAAGAGACTCAGCCCTTTGACTGCTTCCGAATTAAGCGAGGCATCTGTTTCAAAATGCGTCGCATCATTAAGCTTGTAACGTCTTTTAAAAAATAAATTATTACTTTATTACTTAATTTTAAAGTTAAAACGACGTTTCAAGACATGAAATTTCAAAAAATTTCAAAGATTCCTTTTTTGTCTCCGATGCCGCATATCTGAGTTAATATCAATTTCTGGCGAAAGTAACAGTGCATCCACTATTGTTGTACACCAGTTTACATGGTCAATAAGAGAATAATTATAAAATTACAGGTCTGCATCTTGTCAAGTATTTAATTTTTATTCACAGGAACGATAACGCCTGATTTTAGCCAATTCAAAACAAAAATAGCTACAGAGTTTTTGTAGTTGAAATTAGCTAAAGACTACAGCGGCTATCCATGAGCAGTAATGGCAAAGTATCCTAGTACAAACTTGTTTTTTCCTATATTGTCGTAAAAAACTATTTAAGCAGTCTTAATTCGTCTTTAGCCTGCAGGTATTCATTTTTTTTCTATACAGATACTTGAGCAGGTTTTTTATAATTAAAAGCTGTTACCACGAAGATGATGCCGCCCATTTTTCGTTTTAGTTTCCGTCTGTCACCTCTTACGACACCCACAGGATGATGTAAGGTAGGGTGGGTTCTCTTATGGCGCTACAGACGCCGCCGGTGAATAAATTATGACAAGAGTTCCGACACAATTCTCTTCTATTTTCTCACGTACATATTTTTGATTATAATAACACATAACGCCCAAAAAGAGCCACGACTGTTGCAAATTTCTTAAATTTTCTTTACCATTTTTTAAATAACATAATAATATGTCAAAGAAGTTTTTGTTTCGTCCGAAGAAATTAAAATTAAAATATATTGTAACAAAAATTACACACATAGTAGATCTTTGCGGTTACTTTTTGTATGGATCGTGACAGATAACTTATTTAAAAGCACCTAGAGACAAAATCGTTATCCAAAATATATATCCAATGTTAAATCTGTCTAGATTTCCTTACCTTTTTATTTAACCTTCAATGCAGTATCCGATCGTTCAAAGAAGGGTACATTGTGGGTGTAAATTTAGGTTTAAAATATAAATTTTATGAGGACGTTCTTACGTCATTTGTGGTCAAAAAGGGCAAAATTAAAATTTTAAATACATATACATTTAGCATCATAATCTGTTTTCATATCAGTCGAGAGGATAAATATCACTGTTGTATGATAACATGGATTTCTCCCGGGGGATCACGGCCACAATTTCTTAATGATATAATAGGAAGGTTCACCTAAATCACCTAAATATGGGCACTGATTCATTCTTACGCACTAGCGGTTAATGTAATTACATTTTAGCCACATGGTCGGAGATATTGCTTACATGCGCGAGAAGCACTGAAAAATTGAGTTGCATTAAATTTAGTACCAGATAAATATTTTCGGTAAATAATTGTTTGTTACGGTTGGAAGTATACAAATATTTTTCTTATAACTGTATATTAACTAAAGGAGGTAATAAAAAAAACTGTTATAGTGATTATTCCGTTTTTTTTTCATACCGTGTCAAAATTTATCACTATACAATGATGCCTTTAAAATAATAATGACTTTCTCATCATCGAACAGATTATGGTGTGACGAACGGTGCTTCCAAAACAACAATCTCAATTGTAGACAATTATCTACAATATATATTACACTCCCACCTAAAATTGAACTATTCAATTTTAGGTGGGAGTAAATAACAAAAAACGACAACATCAGAATCCTTCTTAATAAATTACATGAAGCGATATATTTTTTTTATTTTTATCTATTAGGCACCAAAGTCGGACTTTCATCTGGTCATTTTAGTTAAATATTTCTATTACCCTTTAGTCATTTTTCGAATTGTGAAGTTTGAAAATTTTGCTGTACTTATGATTAAATTTTTCAACACTTCTTTATTCCCTCTTACTCTATTAAGGCATGGGCCTCCATTTTCCTCAGCGCCGTCCCAATATATTATACATCTACGTATGTACATTTACTAGCTCGAGAAAACGTATGACAATAACAAGGAATATTTTCAAAAATTATCACTTTGATTCACATTTACGTACGATTGATGCGCGCGCGCTCATATTTATTGACGCAGCGGGAGCAGTAATAATTATTTCGGTTTCTCAATGACTGCTTGTCCTTCTTGACCGCAGCGTCGTCCGGACGTCTGCAAATATTTGCGTCATTGTGTATTATCGCGATGTAAGTGTAATATACTGGAGAATTTAGAACAGTTGTCAATTACAGTCTCTAGTCTTCATGCAAAGAAATTCAATGACAAAAAGTAGCAAAATTAATCCTAGCCGAAAGAAAATTAAAGAATAGGTTTCTAGCGATTTAGTGCTATCGCGCTATGCGCCAAAGACCTGGATAACCGAGTGAAATTACTGTAACTCACTTTACTGGAACTTATAATATCTTATACTATTTCGCTCGCAATATCGAGTAGGGTGATTATTATTTTTGACTAAAAATGTCATAAAAGTATTGAGTCAACCCGAGTGCTGCAATAAAATGCAACAAAAACTACCAAATAAATTGTTGTTATGGTCCCATACTAGCCAAATATCACAAAAAAATGTGGATGTTCGTTAAGAGAGCTATTGGGACCAGAAAGTAATTAATATTGTTTTCTAGTCCAATAGCCGATAATTTTGATGTAGGAAAATTTTATATAATTGTGTATTTACAAAATAATAATAATAATATTAATGTGCTCCAGATCGGTCACGGCGGCCAGCCTTAATGGTGACTAGCCATCGGCGCAGGACAGGGTTATAGTGCCCAAGTGTGCACTCTGTATTCCCTCACTTTCATAATCCGATAGGACGGCAAACCGACACGGCCGGAGATCAGGCGCAGGACCAACGACTTTACGTGATTTCCGAGACACGGGGGTGAGATGGAAAAACTCAACAATTGATTTTTCGGCCCGACTCGGGATTCGAACCCAGGACCTTATGATCAGCAATCTCACTACTACAAATACTAGACCAACGAGGCCGTCAAGTCAAAACAATAATCATGATTCCAATATATGACAACATGACATATAATATTCCTAACGAATTCGCATTTTTATTCCACGCATTTCGGCTGCCATATATAACAGCTTACCATAAACTATTTACTGTAGGTAAATTGTCACATTGACCTTTTTATAGCCGAATTCCATGGTAAATTAACCCCTTTTACACAAATTCTTATAAACTTTTTACCTGCATAATGTATCCGCATTTTGCTATATATTATTCGCTAATTATATTATAAACAACTTTGCTATATAGAACTTGTTTATTTGCCAACTGTACACAACTTATGAATAAGGAGTGTTACAGGAAATATGAGATTTTTTTATCTAAATATTAACCTTATCCGTACGAGGACTGACGGACGAAGTTCCCAAAGACCGACAGTTGTCAGAAAAATAATCAAACCTTGCTGAACCTAAATCGCACAGAATGACGAATGAGCAGTGCCAAGGTAAGGCTCATCAACCCATCTGCCCAGCGTTTTGAGCGAGGACCGCTTTTAAGAAATGTATGTTATATCTACTGGTATTTTTGTACTGTTTGTTTGGCGTCGAAGGATAGACTATATTTATAGATTACAGATACACTGGTTTGATCGTAAATCACATGAATACACAAAGCGTTCTCGACGCTTATTGTAACGCTTATTATCGTCAACAGACGATGAGAGGAGCACGACCCCGAAAACTACTGAACTTAGTACACGTTGAACGATGATCGTTTCTTTTTGTTCCGCACTCGTAAGCTCCACAGGTCGACACAAGCATTAAACAATATTGGTCTATCAAACCTGCAAGTCTGATGTAATGCCGTTAAAGATATAATTACAGAATGCAGAATATCAAAATTGTTTTTGATTCACGTCAGCTTATGAACTTTTACGCAAGTTTTATAGCTCTATTTGCTTGTCAATTTAGCAATTTTTGTAGAAAGGAGTAATAAATAAATTTCACAGTACGCGACAAGCCTGGTTTCGAACCCCGACGGCATTAATGAAATTGCTCATTTCAATTTTAGTGCGGATTTGCCACGTGTGCAGCGGTGAACGATCACTGTTACTGTTACACAGTTGTGTCCTGTCTAAAGTCCACAGCTAGACACAGGTCTTGGGCAGACCTATGTGTAGCTGTGGCAATTTATTGAGATTGTCTCCTAACATTTGATTGGGTTTATTTACATAGTCACCACGCTCTGCAGGCGGGCAGGCAAGGCAACCTTACTTTATTTATTAGTTTTGGTGGCTATTAGATAGACGATGCTGCTCATCTACTCGTTTGTTTCCCTCTGTCGCTTCTTACGACACCCAGTACGATATGAGATAGTGGATATTCTTATACCGCCACTAAACCAAAACGGAATTACCTTGATGAAATCTGCGTGAGAAATTAAAAAAAAAACGAAGACATATCAAGTTGGCCAACACGTATTGGGACAGCGCGGCAGATATTTACTTGCCCTAAAATCCTAAAAGAAATGAGAGGGGGCCCAGCACCGGTACGTACTGTACGTATTACTTTTTAGTCTACTATGTCAACTGCAACATCTTCATTATCGACCTTGGAACAAAACCTACACTATTATAATGCTCCGCATTTAATAGCAATTAGGTTCACTGCAAGTACTGGGCAAACAGCCGGGCTTGCAGCCATTCCAACCGTAACATTTTTAAACTTTTCCGACACTAGAAGTTATAACATCGGGGATAGCTACCTACTAACTATTTCTCAAGCGCTTTCTCTTTTTTTTATAGCATTAGGTGACAAACGAGCACACAATCCACTTGGTGGTAAGTGGATAGTGTGGCCCATGGACATCCACATTTATTCTCAATTAAAAATCAAAATTCAAATGCGTTGTCACCCCTGAAGTCCTCAGGATGACTAAGATGGAATTGCCTCGATTCCAGTAAAAAGGGTCTCCGGTTCTCCACACTCACGATACAAAACACAGCAGCATTACGCTGTTATTTTAGGCTGGCATTCTGTGAGAGCGAGGTCCTTCCCCGGTCCAGCCGACCCATTCGTGCTACAACTATAATATAGCTGTAGATCCACCACGTACAAAATATATTCATATGTACTTATATTTTCTTATAATTTTTACACTATATAAATTACCTACAGTATCGTGGCTCCGACGAAAAATTTACGGTTTTTTTTAATTTATAAAGATTAAGCCCGTTGTAGGGCCTAATCCCCAATGTCTGTTGTTCATCAAACACCTGAACACACCAATATATGATCCTAATTCCATACTATCTTTTGTAGTACATGTATCACAAGTCACAACTGCTGAAAATATATAATCTTTATATATAATCTTTCTTGATATATAATCTTTCTAAATAAATACAAGGCACAAACATATATGCTGTCTAAGCAAGCTGGATTTAGAAAGAAGGTGGGTGTACTTATACTTCAGAAGTAAGTGGCAGAGTCTTTGTGAATGGCGATATATTGAAGATGGGGATGAGATATCTAAGAATACTCTTATCTAACCAACGAGCGTGTTCTGAATAAAGCGAAAAAGAAGAAAAGATAAATAAGAAAAGTGTATCAGGATCGTGCCAAATGGAATGGAATGAAATGAATGTAAAGGAATGAATAGTCAGTAATCTCCATTACCATTACATCCTACCAAAAGTCCACTGCTGAACATGCCCGTAAACTGCTTCATTTGCCATAGTTGCCCAACCAGTTGGCAAGCGCAATTTTTCATTTTCTTCAATTTCATTATTTTCAGTTGTTATCAGAAAAATGCTGCTATCGATTTGCTATTTTATTTCCCTCACCTCTTACGACACCCAAGGGACGATATGGGGTAGTGGTAACAGATTATGACCGTAACCGTTTAGTGGTAAAGCCTCCACGTTGTTCGATTTTATTTATTATAATTGTGCAAATTTTACATTCGCTCGTCGTAAAGTAAAGTATTACTAAGTACTAAAGTACATTTTATTAAAAAATAATTAAAATACACTTTGTAAACACCGAGAATAAAACACATGCTTATGATACCAGTTTCTCGACTCCACAAAGTCAATAATTTATTCATGGGGCAATGTACACAGTCTCTATTACCAAGTTTAAACTATTAAAATAGGGTTATTGTAATATAAACGAATCCATGGTTGATAATATCCCTTGGGAATGAGGTGGTAGCTTCCAAGCTGTTTTCTTAAATTTGTTTTGAAAGTAGTTTGAACAACCTCTCTTCTTATTGTATAATTTTCTTTGAAAGAAAAATGCCCGCTTGGTTTTTGTTGGTTCTTCCTAGGACAGAGTTTTTTCAAACCAGTGATAAAATAAACAATGACTTCGATAAGACTTACTTTCACTCTATACCGAATAAAAAATAATATATTCTTTTGTGAAAAAAAAAATGATACTTCCGGGTAATACGTTGCAAAAAAAGTGTAGCAGGACAACTATAACAGTTTTTCAAACGTGTTGATGATTTTGCTCAAAATTAGGACATTTAATAGCTTAAGCCTCAAAACTCATGTCTTATCAGACATAAAATTGTTTCTACGATCTGTGCATAGGCTTCGATAAATTTAGTGTTAAAATTTAAAAATATACAAAATGTTACCCAAACTAGGGAGATGTTATCTTTCGCGTTAAATATAGATAACATAGTTAACACTTTGATACATAGTCCAGACAGGAAATACCACAAAAAAAACAACAATTCGAGTTTATTGGCAGTAATCCAAAACTGAACGAAAGCAACCAGACCAAAAATAAACCCAATTATAACGACATTATATAAAAGACACTTCTGACTCTGAAATTTTCTCATCATTTTGCATTGAGTGTTGGATAATAAATTATTTTAACACGTCATCGCGTCTCGTTTATGGCCTTTAATTTGCAACTGTCATAGTATAGTACGCGTTTTAAAATACTTCGTGACATTTTTGTGAATATTAAATTAAAAAGAACAACACTTCAAAATCAAAGCATACAAAATAACATTAAAAATACTGGTGACATGATAAGAATTATTAAAGTATTATTGTATCCATTAACGGTTTTAAATAAAACCTGGATCGTACTAATGATTATTTAATCGTATCGACTCAATGTCTTTGAGTATTAAACCAATACTCAAAGATATTGAGAAAATGCATATCCATAAAATAATTTTCATGAGAATATTGACTTCAATTATAGATGAACCGCCAGTAACGACAGTCTCGTTAAATCGGAATAAGATTTTCCATCACCGTTCAGGCAAAACTAACTCTTACGTGCCAGAGACACGTGGCACTGCAGGAATAACTGAAAACAAATTTAAGTAAGGACAGACGGACTCGGAAATTAATCTCCCGCCTGCTCGGCGCATTTAGACGATTTCATGGAACATTCAGGTTGTGTGTGCATCGTACTAATTTACAGCTGTCAAAAGTCCACATTACGTTATAGCACGTTATAGTATAAATAACAAATTATTGATCGTTATGACATAATTGTACTTTAATTGTTATGTATAATTTATTTACAAAAAATTTTATCATTGATATAAATAAAAATCGATTGCAGTCCGTTGGTCTCGCTAAAACTCGAAAAGGGCTCGAACGAATTTGATGAATTTTTTGTACGTATTTGAGTGGGTCCCTGAATGGTTTAAAAGGTCAATTAGACTCGGTAGGTGGCGCTGTTGTCGGGGTCCAGAAATCACCCGTGCAAAACCGTGGCGGATCGCTCATCATCATCATCATAATCAGCCGGTGGCAATCCACTACTGGACATAGGCCTCTCCCAAAGAGCGCCACTTAGCCCAATCTTGGGCTTCACGTATCCAATTACTGCCAGCAGTCTCGCACAGATCGTCGCTCTATCTAGCCAGGAAGCGTCCCACACTACGTTTACCTAAACGCGATCTTCGCTCTGTGACACGCCTACTCCAACGGTTATCGCTTCTGCGATAGATGTGACCAGCTCATTGCCACTTCAGCCTGCAAATACGGAAGGCTACGTCGGTGACCTTGGTTCTCCGGCGAATTTCTTCGTTACGGAACTTATCCACCAGAGAAACTCCGAGCTCTTATCATCGCCCGCTGGTTGACTTTAAGTTTGTAGAGTAATCGTACCGTTAGTGTCAACGTTTCGGCACCATATGTGAGTACTAGCAGAACGCAGTGGTCAAAGACTTTCGTCTTCAAGCTTTGCGGTATAGGCGTCGAGAAGACCTGAAGAAGGTTCCCGAACGCCGCCCAGCCCAACTGAATCCGCCTATCGGCTTCATTCTCGAAGTTATTTTATCTATCTGCATTATCTGGGCTAGGTTGATATACTCTTTTGAACAACTTCAATAATTTCACCATCAACGATAATTGGACAACCTTGAAGTCGTGCAGTGATGCTTGATCGCTTTGTTTGATGGTGTAATGTACTAATAATAATAATAATAATAATAATGTTTATTGATAAACAAAGTATGGTACACACTTTTTATCTAATCTTAAGATTAAAGTTTCGGGTAGAACAAACATTTTTAAAACGATAGATACTTGGATGCATAAGACGTT
>DWHP01002845.1:0-13994 GCA_018247895.1 Parnassius honrathi
TTACCTTTCGAATGATACCCTCAAACCACAACATTGCCATTGGCCTGTTGTGTTAAAATAGTATTTAAATTTTTTTTCGGATGTACAATTTTTTTGACGCCAAGTGTATATACTATAATTGAATGTAATTAAACTTTGAAAAAAATTTCTTGAATTTGTATATAAAATACGAAGAAACTTTTCTCCAACCTTTATGAAACAACATTGCAGGTTTCCATCTAAATAATGATGCCATATCTGATAGTTATTACATGTTGGGTTTTGTCTGAAGAACTAATTTGCAAATATTAATAATTTCTATTTAAAAATCAGTTTATTTATTGTGAACAATATCTGCACTAAGCAAATAGTTGCTAATGTACTGGGTCATTAATTAATAATAGCCTATCAAAAGTCTCCTACCTCTAAAGGCAAGCCATGTTGACAGTTCTTACATTTTGCATAGATTTTTACATTATCATGTTGCAAATAGTAGAACAGTCTCTGGGAAATTTAGAAGCAAAATTTAAAATATCCCTAAGATTAAGTTGAAAAAAACAGAAAACATAGCACTAACTTTGTAACATTATTTTTTATATAAGTATATAATCAACATTGCCTTGTAGCAGTGGCGTGAGAGAATCCACTATCTCATATCATCCTGTGAGTATTTTAAGAGGCATACACTGGAAAGTAAACAGAAGATGGCCAGCAGTATCTATTGGCTGTAACAAGGATGAAAAATGAACACATTTTTAAAACAATTATATTTTCAATTTCTCGATCGAATCATCACTTCATAAAGCATTTAATAATTCTACAATTTTATAAAGACATTATTTTATTATAGGTACTGCACAGAAATTTTTGACTATCTTTCGCTTTCTGCCATCATTGATGGTCGAATATTCTGTGTGCATGGTGGCCTAAGTCCATCAATACAAACACTTGATCAAATCCGCACAATTGATCGTAAACAAGAGGTACCTCACGATGGACCTATGTGCGATTTACTGTGGAGTGATCCTGAGGGTAAGCAATTAATTCTATTCTATATCTATTACGTCTGATATGAGCACGAGTTCTACCAAAACCTTGATCACAAGTTAGATGCTCTTATATTATTGTTCAAATAATGGTTTGTAAAGTATATATATTGAAATTCAATGCCTTAGAGTCAGTTGAGTGACTAGGTTTGTAGTTCAGTTCAGTTTAAGAGGGACTATTTTCCGCAACTGCACATCACATTTACAATAAGCGTGTATTTTGCTTATACGGGCCATTAAATATAGAAGTTCAACAATACTCTGGGTTATTTTGTTTATCCACCCTAGACGGGGGGAATAATCGGAATTAACTTTTTGATTATTGTTCCGCCTTTCCAAGTACACTTTTGCCCAAGTACAGTTCAACAGAAAATATATTCATGCTTCAACATATTATTTATTATTATTTTAAGTCCTGTACTATTTCCAATACTGTGTTTATATAATCAACAATATATTTATTTAATTTAAATACATACCTACTTCATTAAAATATTACTGAATTTAATTGCAGTAAAACATTTCTTTCATCATATCATATGTAATTGAATAATAAGTATTTCAGTTTTGAACTTTAAACAAAAAGTATGTATGTATTTTTAAAAGTATGCTAATGTCTACTAAGTAATCTTGGGCCAGTTTCTATCATGTTTTCATAAACTACTGTACACAGCTGAGGGATAAAATCGGAAGAAAAATAATATATGAATTTCGATTACCCACCCTGTCTGGGGTGGATAAATGGAATAACCCAATCTTTTGATGTTGTGAACGACCTCAGCATGAAAAGATATTCAACCCTTTATAAGGTGGCGACGTGTAGACAGACCAGCAACATGTGTGCAGTCATTTTCTCATCTCTAATATGTGCCTTGCACAGGGGACTATCTGTAACAACTATGGTGAATAAATTTTTGTTAAAAGAACAGTGCCCTAAAATAGCATGCGTTACTATTTTCGTCTGTGGTTTGCTAAGTCTCATTAGAACCTTGGTTAAACAAGTATTTATTTCTGGCAGGGTTTACCTAGCTTGCCTATGTTTTTCTAGCATCTTCCAAAGATGTGTGTGTTGATTAGTATAGTGCTAACTTATTTGCTAGCTGACCAGTAATTTACTGGCTAATCTACGCATCGGATTACTACTGGTATATGAAATTAATGCAATTTACATCAAAAATGTATATGAAAATTAAGTTACTGTTATCTATGTTGATTCCTCAGGGTGCTAAAGTCATAATTTTGTTAACATACTTATTTAAATAATATATAAAGTAATTTCGAAGTAGATTGATGTGTGATGGCAGTGATAGTGAGTCAATTGGTCTATTTTGTCCTGTAAGTATCATAAGAGACTACTAAAACAAATTGCAGAAAAATCTTACGGCTTCCGATAGATGTGTACTAACCTGTTTAGATAAGACTTAAAATAACTGGACCGGCGACGGATAACAGTGTAAAAGATGAAATGACCTTAGAAAACTTTTATGTTGTTTTAATATTTTAGATACTCAAGGTTGGGGTGTTTCGCCGCGAGGTGCAGGTTACCTTTTCGGTTCAGATGTAGTCGCTCAATTCAATGTATCGAATGATATTGACATGATATGCCGCGCCCATCAACTTGTCATGGAAGGATACAAGTGGCACTTCAATGAGACTGTACTTACTGTGTGGTCTGCACCCAACTATTGTTATAGGTAGGTACTAAATCCTGTTTTGTATTACTACCTTACTATTGTTATAATCAACATCTACATTAGTGCGCATGTACATCAAAATTTCATAAAACAGCAGTAATAACAAGCGTGTGTGCAAACACAGCTGCACTACATTTCCATACTCTCTTAATCCAATAGGTCGGTAATCCGATACGACCAGAGAAAGATCAGGCGCAAGACCCAAAGACTACGTGTTTATCGATGCATGGGGGTAAGGCGCCGCCATCTTCCTGACTCCGGACTGCCACTGTAAATTTCTTAACGGAAAAATCTAGTAGTAAAATGTACCCCGACCTTGGATTCGAAACCGGGACCACATGATAAGCAGCCACAGTTATGACCACTAGATCAACGAAGTAGTATTCTCAAGCATTGCATTCTCCATATTGAAACGACATACTAAAAATGCCAACTGGATGCATAACTTTAAAGATGTGGTGGTTGACGTTTTGCTATTAAAATGGAGACACCTTACATAAGTATTTATAGTTACTAGGTTTGTCATTTCATAATAGAAATAAAACTACTTATTGGTTGCTAGAGATTACTTTATTTAGTAGATTGCAATGGTTGAGCATGATGTTTTGCAATGTTTGAGCATTTGGGAAATTAATTTGTTCATTCAATCATTTTAACTATCATGAATGCAGTAAGTCAAGTACTAAATATTTTTGTCAGGGTCAAACGAGCATGTGGCTATCAGGTAAGCCGCATGCTCGTTTGATCCTTCTTGTCTTGGTAACTGACTACCGCCGCCCATGAACAGCCGCGACCCCAGGGGATTGCATGTTCGTTGCCGTCCTTTTAAAAAGGAATAAGCTCTTTTCTTGAAGGTCCCTAAGGCATTATCGGTCCGGAAAAATCGTCGGTGGTAAACAATTCCACAGAGAAGTTGTACGAGGAAGAATACTCCTATAACAGTGGTAGAGCCACGCGGCAGCCTTTGCTGTTGCACATATGGGCCAGCTTAAACCGGGGTGGTACCACGACCTCACAGAAGACCAGCGTGAGGTAGAGGCTTTGCTTCTGCATTTTGTCTGGTGAGTGTGGGTGGCCGGAGACCCAATGCGCCCTCGCCCCCCATTAACATGGTAGCGAAATTTAATGGAACACTACCTCCAGGAGGGTACCAGCACCCCTGGAGAATCCCTCGCTGAGCATCCACGATCAAGCTGCTCCACTCCTGAGTGTGGGTGCTCAGGCTGCCCCGCTCTGGGGGGGGGGGTTGCAAAATTCCGCTCGAGACGAAACCGGCCCGGGGCAAACGGAGCAATAATTCAAAGCCGCCCCCTGCCACGCTATCCGTGAATTTCTGCAACATCGGGGGACTTCATTCAAACTTTAACGCCATCCACTACCATCTGGATACGGCGAAGCCAGCCTTGCTCTCTCTTACCAAGACACAGGTGTCCTCTTCGGTTAATACTTCATATCTCTCCTACCCAGGGTAAAATTAGAACACTCCTTTGTGCCCCGGGCTGGAGTTTGTTCTGTTATCGAGGCCTCGGCAGCGTTGAAGGTACGTCCTGTCCATCTTATGGCTGCGCGTAGACAGCGACCCATCCCCGCGTCTACGGGTGCTCTATAGGTCCCATAGCGTCCATACACAGACCGACTTATCAATCACGTCCAGGTGGCAGCAGACTCCGTGCTACAACAGGTCGCTGAATGGTTTGGTTCTCGTTTAACCGATCATGCGGGTAGATCTGTATATGACTGCTATGACATATGGTTTGATACAACTGGTTACCTCGCCTATGTGGATCCCAGATGTGGAGGATCATGTACCTTCCCTGTTGGACCTTCTGCTTTCCTCTCATCCGAAAGGATATCAGGTCTCCGTCGAGTCCTCTTTTGGCTCCTTGGACCATTGTCTGATCCGGAGTACGGTGCCACTCACGCTGCCATCACAGTTGCGTACTGCAGGTAGCCGCCGTGTTTGGCATTATAGGTCAGCCGATTGGGACGGAATGCGATCTTTTTTTGCATCCTACCCTTGAAGGTGATTTTGCTTCTCGCCAGATGATCATTCTCTAAAATAATGGAGTCCATTATTAACAGCCAGCTCATGCGGTACCTTGAGGATCACCAGCTGATTAGTGATCGCCAGTACGGTTTCCGTCGCGGTCGCTCAGCTGATGATCTTCTGGGTTACCTAACTCATAAATGGGCGGAGACGGTAGAGTCCAAGGGGGAGGCCTTGGCCGTTAGTTTGGAAATAGCGAAGGCCTTCGATCGGGCTTGGCACAAAGCGCTTCCTACAAAGCTTCCTTCCTATGAGCTTCCTGAGAAATTATGCAATTGGATCACCAGTTTTCTTGCAGATCGGAGCATCAAGGTCGTAGTAGACGGTGCATGCTCCGATTACAAGCCCATTAACGCTGGTGTTCCACAAGGATGCGTGCTATCACCAATGCTGTTACTTCTGCATATAATAAAGTAAAAAAGTAAAGTAACAGCCTATATACGTCCCACTGCTGGGCACGGGCCTCCCCTCATTTCTGAGAGGGTTTTAGGGCAAGGAAGTGTCCGCCGCGCTACCCTAATGCGTGCCGTTGAAAGTTAACGGTAATTTATCGTACCTTTCAAAAAGAGTGCAAATACTAAGTTTTTTAAGAACGCCGGTTTAGAATATCAAAATATGTATATTCTAAATCTAAATAATACATGTTACCACTCGTTGACTCTCTTTATACCCCGCCGTAGAAAAGCTTTTAGGCAGCCTTACAGTTTTGAAAGAATACTTTTAAATATTTACAATTTTAAAGAAATGCTGAATGCTGTCCCGGCTTTTTTCGCAATACGCTACGAATGTTTAAGATTCTATACTTGCCTTTTTTTATGGAATCCCTATGACGACATACACTATGGATAATTTTCTCCTGATGAATTGACAACATGGATGTACCTTAAATAAATCTTGACGTAATTTTTAAAACCTTCAGTGAAAAATATATTTTTTTTACCATTCAGTCATTTAGTCACAACACTATTTTTGATTCATCAAAATCTGACAACCATGGAATATAGAGGTAAGGAGGACTATCTCCCGTAGAAGAATAGTTGAAAATGTTTCCATCCGTAAGCAGTAAATAACAGTTCAAAAACTCTCCACAACAGCGCTCGAGTAGCTACAGGGCTATAATAAGTCGTCGTAAAATACGTTGAGAGTGATTTTGAAAATAAAAATTTTGTAAGCAATAAAACGATTATTGTAAAAAGAATTACGATGAAAGACTGTGCAATAAAAAATTATAAAAAGTACTTTAAAATTTAGACTGTAGCTATAGTGGCGCCACCCTTATTTAGCGTTTTCTTACGGACACTTTTTTTTATACAGAGTCTGCACTCCTTACTTCTACACTCCATACTGACAACCCAGTAAACGTAGACAGAGAAACCTACAGACAAATTGACGCCTTCTTTTGCATTCACACACGAAAAAGATACATTCATTCATACGTCTTGCATAAAAATGACACAGAGCTGTGTGATTGTTTGTCCCTTTCTCCGTGCTGGTTTTTTGTTTAGCAAACTACATTTTGCTAAACAACTTTAACAGTTTGCAGCGATCTAAGAAGTTTACAAGCTGGTTTAAGTGAAAAAAAAGTGTTTTGTGAGCTTAAGATTGGTGAATCTTGATCAGTTCAGTTCTTAGAACAATAAAAATATTTATATAAATGTGTTTAAAAGTCGTAAAGATTATTGTATAACCTAAAACTACGTTATCGTTTATCACTCTAGGCCACGCTAATGATTAGTCTATAGGTTTCTCTGTCTACGCCACTAAACGTCAATTAAAAATACTACCATGGAGGTTAGAGAACAGGAGAACTATCGCTGTAGAAAATAGTGTCCCGGAAATATGGACACAATAAGTGAGGCATTGCAATCGCTAAGTTTGCTCAATAAAAGTAATTTTTAGTCCATTTTTTCGATCAGGTGCTAAACCACTTGCACATCCACGCACAATAAAATATTTCTCAATTTTTTAATGTTTCTATTTGTCAAAAATTTAAAAATTACGGAGCATCAAAATTTTCTCACCAATGCTGCGAAAAAAAATTGTTCTACCAACTTCATCTACTTGTAATCATTAACTTCGCAGCCACTACTGACAGGCAGGCGGGCTATGCTTTAGTACGTAGCGATCGTTCTCCTGTTCTCTAACCACCTTGAGTACGACTTTAGGTGACAACCGACAACGAGCAACGACACCACAGAATAAAAAACGAAAGCTGTGATATTACAGTTCTCACTTGACAGTTCAGTTAGACACATGGAAGTTAAAGAACAGGAGAACGATCGCTACGTACTAAAACATAGCCCGCCTGTCCCTGCACTCACCATACGAACACAGCAGCACTACGCTACTATTTTACGCTGGTACTCTGTGAGAGCGTGGCTCACCCCCGGACGAGCCGACCCATTCGTGCTACAATTATACTACTAATATAACTGCAGCTCTCTATGCTCCAGGGGGAAACGGTAATATGGGACCTTTTTTTTAATTTTTTTGCATTCAAATATACGCACATATTTAAAATACGCAACAGTGCACGAATCAAATGCAGCTGCCACCTGTACGTCCTCCATCTCGCCTAGCGTGTGAGCGACTAACGTTCCTCACGAAGTTGAGCGAGTGAGAGGCTCCTCGTACCTCGGCTGACCTTGACGAGTACTTCGAGCGAGGAACTTAACGAGTAGTGTAGTGCAGTCTTTAGAAATACATTTTGACAGCTGTCAGACTTATTGCACCAAGCAGGCCAACCAAAAAATTGGAACTTATAATATTCAATTCCTAAAAAAAATCGATACCGATTATTTAGAGTTGGTAATCATTTACAGTTTGGTTTGAATAATACCAGAATCAATTAGAAATGGATAATTTAAAACACAGGATTTATCAATTTCTTCATATTTGCTGTTACTGCTTATTTCTAGGGGCTAAGTTATAAAAATATAAGATTGAAACTAGATTAAAAATAAATTTATTCAATCACTTTCTTAAGCTGTCGTTGTTTAGATTAATTATTATTTGATTTTCAAAAATGCAGTCAAAATTTATGTTCTTTCAAAGTCATCGGTAATCAATTTTTTGTTTTTTTCTATCACTTTTGCCCAATCATCCTTTGTGACGTTAGCAAATGCTTCAACGAGTGTAGAAGAAACAGTCCAAAAAATTAAATCCGAGTCACAAAATAAGAAGACAAACATAAAATCCCAAAATTACGCACAGTCCCGAAATGGCGAGATATTGAAATAACGTAGTGGTTTTTTTATAGCATGGGGTTACAAACGAGCACACAGTCCACCTGATGATAAGTGGCGGCTGTGGCCCATAGACATCTACATCTATCCTCGATTACGAATCAAAATGCAGATGCGTTGTCACCCGTAAGGACTAAGATGAAATGCCTCGTTTCTAGTAAAAAGAGTCTCCGGTTCTCCTCACTCACCATACGAAACACAGCAGCATTAAATTACTATTTTAGGCTGATATTCTGTGCCCCATTCGAGCTACAATTATACTTCTAATATAACTGCAGCATGGCTCTACCACTTATAAAAATATTTATTCATGGCGGCCTTGTGTATGAGTTTTTTGCACACATAATATTGACAATGTAAAAAAACGGTTACTTTTCGATTCGATTATTTTAATATTTTTACCGATTATTTGAATATTTTTGCCGATTATTCGCGTAATAATAAATTTTAATTATCCAAATACTACGGTAAGGTACTTAGCGACATATCATTGAAACGACGTCAAGTAAAAAAGTTGATTATGGTTATTTTTTTAATATTTTGATTTGTTTGAAAGATTCGAATTTAAATTGGTTACAAAAACTATTCACGTTGTAATAAAATACAGATAACTTCATAATTCTTCGGATTTAGTAAAAGGTTATTTTAAATCATGTGAGTACGCTTGTGCAAAGTTATTGCAGAATGATTAATGTAAAATGTCAAAAGATATTTCTTAGATTTGGTTGACTATAATTTCCGTATATATTACACTACTCTATGGACTATAGTTAGGTAAATAAATATGCAGATGCTGCCAAAGCTAATTGACAATTTTTCAAAAATACTTTTTATTCTTATCAAATTACAAATGTATGTATAGTAAATTTAAAAATACATTAAATGACATTCAACTGATTCACGAAACAAGGTAAAACTTTCACGGATACAGTATTATGACTGAAAACGCCTGTACAACTTCACCAATACTAGTAGACAAAAATGCAGCAGAGGATCAGTCACAAAAACAAGATGTTGACATGGATGAAGAGATTTCAGCGCGTATGACTGCTTCTTATAGTGAAATATCTTTTAATTCTGATCATGGCCAAGAAACTAATCAACAAAGAGATTCAGGTCCTTCAAGACCTTATGATTTACCATCTGAAAACCGTAGACAAGATAAACTGCCCCTAGACATTGGCGGACATGTACGGTATGAAGGTGATATGACACATTATGTTGCTGATGATTTGGAATTTAAGATTAAATTGTCTAGTCCTATAGCAAAAAGAGGAGAGACTCCAGTGTTTGGCAGCTCCAGTGTATCACGTTCCAGCACACCTTCTGGTAAACTTTATAGACAAATATTAGCTCCACAAATAGGTCAAATTGATATTACAGTATTAAATGACCTTGAATATGAGGCACAAAAAATAGCACAGTCAGTTGATAACTTAATAGAAAATTTATCAAATATATTACATGCTAATTCATCTCTAACTGCTGAAAATATGGATGTTTATAAAGATGCCGTTGGAAAAACTTGTGATGCAATGGATAACAATATAAAAAGTATGTATACTATCTTAGCAAAAGGCGAAGAGGTTTCCCAAGCAATGATTCCAGTGCAGGCACAGGCAGCGAGGATAGCTGAGATTAAGAGGTTGTTGCAAATTTTTGAAAACAACTTTTAATTCATCAATGTAGTCTTGTATTGAAATATATATCATGTGAAATATGTATATAATATTATTATTTGTAATTTTTTGTAGATTCTGGGTGGTAGGATTTATTTTCTTTTTAAGAGCGTCTGGAGTGAAGAGTTCTTGCACTACTTTTTTATGTTCTGAACGGTACAAAGACCTAGTATATATATAAGCTGTGAGGCATTCTGTCTTAGTCCTCAGAGGTTACAAGACCTCTGTAATATTCCTTATTTGAGGTCGGTCGCAGGTGCCCATGAACTGCAGCAGCCACTTACCATCAGGTGGAATGTAAATGCATTTATTACTTTTGTTTTATTTAAAAAAATATGTATCCTCTGTTGTCACGCTCAAAATGGAATGGGTTATAATCCTTACAGTTATCTAATATCTTTATAATCCAGGCTTTTCAAATTAATATTTTACTTTAAATTGATGATCTTAAATGTAACCAAAATGTAAATTATTTTCGTCAGAGTTACCAAAACTGGGTGTACAATCACTGCTCTCAATACTTAACTTGCATATCTTTTTTTCTTATAACTTCTAAAATTTCTGCCATGAGAAATTTTAGAAGTTTGATTTGACTTGATGGCAGTTAAGGTGTGAGATTATGCTACCGGTATAAAATATTGATATCGCAATTCTTTAAAGGTTGACTGAAAGCAGTTTAAATTCACCAATATGTCACTGGTATAAATTATCCTTCACATACATGAACAAACATTGATATCAAATACAGTTATTTTAGACTATATAAATATTTGTTTTGTGTAGACATTCTGTACCAGCAGGAAGCAGAGTTATTGTGCAACTCAGCTGTAATTAAAAACTAAAATAAAAATATTTATCTCTTCACACACACTGCTATACCAAGGAAACATCTGAAAGGTACATGTCTGAAAAAAAAAACATTAGAATATGCAGGGCACAGTGGAAACTTGGTACAGTTGATTCTCGTTAATTCGCAACACAATGGACTTAAAATATTACAAATTAACGAGTGTTTGAAATATCAAATGGTACAAAATTTGTGTGTGAATTATTATTTTTCAATGGTTATTTTTTAATAATGACAAAAGAAAGAAGTACATTCATGTACATATTCATAATATGAATTAGTTAATCTTTCTAAAGAACTCTTCTAAAGAACGAAGAAGAAAGTTATACTGGTTTGCTTCAAAGCACATTGCTGCTGCTCAGACTGCTCAATAACATTTTTAAGAGAAAAAGTGCCTGAAATGTTTTTTGATTACTTTCGATTTGTATAGACAGAAGCTTTGTAAGGTATCGAATGAGGTTCTTGCATCCTTAACTGACACCTCTGACAAAAGTTCTGATGTATCATCCTCATCTTCATTGTTGCTTTTTTCATTTATCATTATTAGAAGATTTTTCTGAGCTTCTTTTATGAAACCGGATTTTTTGAAGCAGTTGAGAATCGTTAGGGGTGTTTTAGCTCTCAATGCCTTGTCAATCAGTGAAATAGCTGTCGGAACCGTGATATTCACAGTTAGCTGCTTGTCAAGAGATTTTAAAATAAGTTTAACAATTTCTTTGCGATTGATTGAAAGATTTGATTGAAAGAAAATTAATTAATTAGTACTCATACTGCACTAAGGGCAAATTAGGGTGAATAAATACTAATTTCTCTGCATTGAGAGGTAGCAAGCGGTTTCGCTTCTCTTCATAAATAAGGCCAGCTTCAGAAAAAAGTCTTTTGCTGTACACACTGCTGCAAGGTGCTGAAAGATTCGGTTGTTGAAAACCAGAAATCCATCTAAATCTGCTGGATCTGATAACCTACCAGCCATTTTTCTTATTAATTGTGCAGAGACGATAGCACTACCAAATAGGTTTGCTATTTCGCGAATCGTTGGATGAATGCTCACTTCCTGATATTTGGAAACATGCATATATCCTGCTTGTGCACAAGATGGGTCTTAGGACTGATGTCACTAATTATAGGCCAACTTCTAAGTTGTGCATTATTTCCAAAGTCTTTGAAAAGTTGTTTTATGAGCAGGTGTATTCGTTACTAAATCAAAGCATAAGCCGGTCCCAACATGGTTTCTTCAAGGGTAGATCCACCATTTCCAACTTGGTGCTTCTTAATTCATTCTTGACTAAAGCCATGGATGACGGTCATCAAGTTGACATTGTTTATACAGATTACAGTAAGGCTTTCGACCGGATTGAACATAATTTGCTTTTAAAAAGCTTCAGTACGTTGATATCTGTGGAGACCTACTACGGTGGTTCTCTTCTTATATCGACAATCGCTCGCAGGCTGTAGTTGTTAACAATTATATATCAGGTTGGTTGTCAATACCGAGTGGCGTACCACAGGGGTCCTTGCTGGGGCCGTTACTATTTCTCATATTTGTTAACGATATTGAAACCTGTTTTAAATCATCACACCTATTGTGTTTTGCTGATGATATGAAAATATTATCCACAATCTCATCTCAGGCTGATGCTGAATTGAAACTGCAGGAAGATCTACTAATATTGGAGGAATACTGTAATACTAATAAGCTTGAACTAAACCCATCAAAATCTACCCTCATTATATATACACGCAAGCGGAACTTAATTCATTTCGGCTATCATATCATCTTAAAGGTCAGAAGTTACTGAAAAAATCAGTTGTACGTGATCTAGGGATTTTGCGGGACTAAATTATTATTCAACACCCATGTTGACTATCATAGCTAGGGCGTCTATGGCGTCAGGTTTTGTCATCCGTACTGCAAAGGAGTTTAATAACATTAAAACAATTATCATCTTGTACTATACTTACGTCCGCAGTACGCTTGAATATGCTTCGCAGATCTGGAATCCAATGTATGATACATACATTTCACGGATTGAAAGTATTCAACGTAAATTCATACGATATCTTTGCCATCGTACCCATAGAAACTACCGATCAGAAGACTATATGTCCTTATGCAAACAGCATCATCTGTTACCTCTGATAAAGCGTCGGGACATTGCTGACATTGTATTTTTATTGAAAATTTGTTCTGGCAATGCTGACTGCTCTGATTTGCTATCACAAATATCACTGAGAACGCCTACAGTGAACCTTAGAACGAATGTATTACTCTACTTACCAGCTTCATCAACTAATTATGGAAGAAATACTTTCTTATATCGGTCTAGTAATAATTTTAATAATTTATGCAAAAAGCATGATTTTGATTTGTTTCATACTAGCTATGTATCGGCAAGGCGGGCATTAAGTCGAGAGTTTTTTGTGTCGTTTAATTTATTTTAGAAATTATGTTGTGCGTTTAGCTCTGCTTTTCTTTTCTTTTGTAACCATTGTTGTTTGTTTCACTTACTAAATTTATGCATGTTGTACATTTAAATTGGACTCCATTTTTGTTGCTCGTATGTGTGCTATGTCCTTTAAACGACGAAAGATTATGTTAGTGTATTTCTATTAGTGAGAACCCGTTATTGGCTTCTTCTAAATTTAACATGTTATTTACTTAAGATTTGTAAGCCGTTGGCTTTCCATAACATACAAATAAAATAAGATAGATTTTGGAAAACTTTGTTAAATTTGGATATTGTTTGACATTAGCTGCCCACCAAGAATAATGGTCACGATTGCGATCAATTCGCACTGACTTGAGATAAAAATCCAGCTCACAGATTATCGCGTTTCTTTCTTCACGTTGAATCCGGTCAGTATTGTTTTCATTTGCTACCTCATTAAAGCAATCCCAAAACGTGTCATGAGCTTTGCGAGATACAGCCGACTCTGTCTCCTCTCCTCTTTTTAGCCGGTGTTGAAGATGAACTGCTACTTGAGAACTCTTCACAAGACATTTTCAAATATTCCAATAAGATCTCCTGGTGTGCTCTTGCAGCATCAATCACCCCCAAGTAGTTTGTTTTGAATCTCGGGTCTAGGTAAGTTGCAATCAAGTAGTTTGAGTCTCGACTTATGGAATTAAAACTAGTTTCTAATTCAGCTTTTAACGGGGCTCGCATATGTAATAAATCAGGACTTCTTTGCTCAGTTTCAGCTTTATCTAGGTATTTTTTTAAAGCAGTAACGTATGGTATAACTTCCGACATGCAGGATAGTCCAGAACTTGTTGTTCTAGTAATTTCTTCGAAGGGCTTTAATAAATTGATACACTGCTCCATTAAACTCCACTGTTGAGCTGTCAAAATTATGAGTGTATCGTGATCAGAAACATACTCACAGAATACCAGCGTGAAATAGTAGCTTAACGCTGCTGTATTTCGTATGGTGAGTGTAGAGAACCGGAGACCCT
>DWHP01002846.1:0-13994 GCA_018247895.1 Parnassius honrathi
GCTTTGACATTTGGAATGCTAAGGGGACGAAAAAAATATTACCTCCAGAACGAGAAGAGCTGACTTTTTCAATAAGATTAATCCTTTGCCGGAACTATATTTATCCTCATCCTTAAAATGGTTTGAACATATTTTACTTGAACTATTTGGCTGCCAGCTTTCTTCTTTTCTTTGCTTACGCACAATATCCATCCACCGAATGCGCCTTAGCTCATTTAATGGAAATCTAGAAAAAATCATATACGTACGTATATATACCACCTTATTACGCCACAAATCAAATGAATTGAACTTACAATTTATAATGACAGTTAATTTACCCTTCCCTAAAACAAGAAATATGCATACTATTTGAATTGACGATACTCAGAAGAGACCTATCTGTTTATTTTATATTCTTTGATCGAAAACAATATCACTTCTCTTTCAAACTTATTTGGGATATTTCTATCCCTCTCGGTTTTTTTCTGACAACATATTTAAAATACGTTGTCAGAAATTTAATACGTTTTATTTGTAAATACGAAATATGTTAAGGAAATAGTAATACTTACGAATGAAATGTAATTCCTTGACTTTTGGAAACCTTGCTTGTGTAGTTTGTACAAAACCTCATCACACACTACGGCATTTTCGGTGCAAAAACAAAACACAAATAACTTTCAACGTTGTTGTCAATGACGCGACGATAGAGCGACGACTGAGCTCAGGTTTGCAATTAACATAGTTTTGGCGTGCCACTCGTGGTGCGCGTATAACCTATCTACCTCTTTTACATATAATATCATTGCACAAAATGCTTAAAAATTGCTGTCATCAAATTCAATTTATTAAATATGTAAGGATGATTTTGGTGATTTTTGAAGTATGGTCAGTAACATCTTATTAAATTTAATTGTGCTGCGCTGTGTCATGGAATCTAAATTGATATAATGTTGATTTGAAACTGTTTGAACACTCTTTCAAGAAAACACGCTGAATTTACTTCACAAAGTGCTAGCTATTTTTCGAAAAAAAAAGGCGCTAAATTATAAAACAATAAAAAAATCGTTTCAATGTCAGCTTTTGAGTGGGGTAAAACCAAAATAAGTAAAGCAAGTTCTGCCAATTCTAGAAATGGATTGTTACCACCATCATCTTTTTATTCTTCAATTTCCGTCCAAAATTGTATAGTGTCATTTGTGACTGACTATCCAAGTCTCAGATGTTTTATTGCGCAATCAATGTCTAATATATTTATTTATCTCATCTGCACTTATGCCAAATTTTTCGGCTAATTGAATGATTTTCAACCCTTTGTGCATCTTTAAAGCATCAGTAACATTAATTATATTCTCTTTTTAAATGTGAAAATTCTTTGACAATTTCTCTTGTAACTCTTTTATTAATTTTACTGTAAAGTTTTCTCATCGTTTACGTATATTGCTCTTTTCCAAGTTAGATAACTGTTTCAGTTATTTATTAAATTATAACTGAGATATGGTGCTCGGTCCAAATAACCTTCAACATTTTACATGATATTTAAAAGAAGAGGAATAATACTATTTAAAAAGCACTAGATTGGGCTCTAAGCGCTATATTTATCTGTTGGGCATTGATAGAGCCTAACAGAGCCTAAAAAGCGTTAGATGTAGCACCGAAAGCGCTAAGTTGGCATCACTAACTAAACCAGTGGTCGCCTAGTAGTGGGTAACACTTTTGTGCCTTGACATACACTGCACAGACTATTGAAACAGGAACATTTGAAATATGTACACAGATTATTTAGACAATCTATCAGAAATTATATGTCGGCAGCATTTTAAAACTCTGTATTGATTATATACTCTGTGACGACTGTTTGACAACAGACTATTAAATATTTTACTTTAAGACATTGGCTAGATAAATGAGAAAATTTATCAAAGGGACAATAATATGTTTTACATTGGCGGTATGAATGTAAATACTATATGTTTTATCTCATCGTCATCATCATTACAGTTTTTCTCGTAAGTCCGCTGCTGAACGTAGGCCTCCTCCAAATTATACCACAAAGCACGGTCCTGAACCACCTGCATCCATCGACTTCCATTACACCATCTTGTTAGGAGGTCACCCTACAGTTCGCTTACCGGTACGAGGCTACCACTCTAGAACCTTTTTTCCCTATAGGTTGTCGGTTCTTCGAGCTATATGGCTGGCCCATTGCCACTTCAGCTTACTAATCCGTTGCGCTGTTAGTCACTGATGTATTTGTAACACTTTGGACAATATGATTCAACGAAAAATTCGAATAGGAATATCAATGACCTCAAATGACCGCGATCTGTCATCTGACACTTGAAAAGTACGGCTTGCAAAGAAAATTAATTTGCGTATTAATAACGTTTTTTTTTTCGCTTTATTGAACGGTCTTAGTAGGTGTAACCAAATCTATTGAACTCATAATTATTTTTATAAATGAATTTAAAATGTTGATACTAGTTGGTAGAATATTTTATATTAATAAATTCGTGTTGTTTTTATAAGGTAAAGCAGCAGTGATGATAATGATGCAGGGATGAGCCAAATTGAAGTGCTAGATTGAGATTAATACGTATTTGTTCATGTTTTTTTTGTAAATAAATATTATTTCAAAAGTATCTGTTTTGAATTGACAGCTATGACGTCACAGTATGGCGCCAGGTCAGTTTTTGGGTTGGCTATAGATGTCCGATACTTGATTTTAATTAGGTTTTCAGTTTAGGAGGCTTGTCAGGGTTAAGCAAGAACCTTTTACACTGTTTTTGTATGTATGATGGAGAGCATCCCCCGCCTCCGCAGCTTCGGCTAGTTGGTCCAGCCTCAGTCGCTACGGCTCACTCAGGGGCCTGCAATTTGCTACGCAGGAGCTGCACTTCCCGCGCAGTGCCGAAGCCGTTGCAGAAGTAACTTTGTGTCACTATTCCTGTGTAAAAAAATGAGGTTACAATTTTACAAAGAAAATATTATTCATAAACGATACATTTCCGCAAAGGGGGAAGGGTAGGAAGGTGGGCTTCCCCCTCCCACTCCCACTATTTATTTTTTTTACAGAAACGCATACGGTTCACCCGATGTTAAGTGATTATCGCCGCCCATGAACAATTGCAACACCAGGGGAATTGCAGGTGCGTTGCCAGCCTTTTGGAAAGGAGTAAGCTCTTTTCTTGAAGGTCCCTAGGTCGTATCGGTCCGGAAAAATCGCCGGTGGTATACTTTTCCACAGAGAGGTCGTACGCGGAAAAAAACTTGTGAAACGTACAGTGGTGGACCACCAAGCATCCAAATGGTGTGGATGGTATCGGGACGTTTGCCGCGTAGTGCGTTCACGAAATTTGACGCCTGGGATTAATCCGAATAATTCCTCAGAGCACTCCCCGTAGTATATGCGAAAGAAAATGCAAAGAGATGCAACATCTGTTTGCAGCGCCATTGAATCAAGCCGATCAGAAAACACTCGGTCGTCGACGATTCGAGCCGCTCTGCGCTGGATGCGGTCAAGTAGAAGAAGCTGGCTGGGGAGCCCCAGCCCAGAGATGGAAACAGTATTCAAGGTGCGGCCGAACTTGCGCCTTTTAAAGTTGCAGGCGGTGTGCTGGCATGAAATACTGTCCTGCTCTGCTGAGTACGTCAAGCTTTCTAGAGGCCAATTTGGCCTTCTCTTCCAAGTGCCGACGAAACTACACGTCACTCGATATGTCTACGCCGAAGATTCCGATACTGGCTGAGGAAACAAGGGGAGTGCCTTGAAACAGACGAGATACGACAAACGGGTTCTTTTTAGCGGTTAACGCACAAACTTGTGTCTTCGGAGGGTTAAAAGTAAAACACATGTTTATCCCGGTACTTTGAGACGTTTTCCGCGAAATATTGGCACGTACAGTGTACAGAGCATCAACATCTGGGTAGTAATGATTGTTACGGGCTTGAAACGTATCATTGGTATGCAAAAGAAACAGCGTTGGTGATAGCACGCAGCCTTGTGGAACGCCAGCATTAATAGGCTTGTAATCGGAGCATGCACCACCTACAACGACCTTGATGCTCCGATCTGCAGGAAAGCTGGTGATCCAAATGCACAATTTCTCTTGAAGCCCATAGGAAAGGAGCTTCGAAGAAAGCGCTTTGTACCAAACCCGATCGAAGGCTTTCGCAATGTCCAAACTAACGACCAGTGCCTCCCCCTTGGACTCTACTGCCTCAGCCCATCTATGAGTCAGGTAGACCAGAAGATCACCAGCCTATCGACCACGACGAAAACCGTATTGGCGATCACTAATCAGCTGGTGATCCTCAAGGTACCTCATGAGCTGGCTGTTTACGATGGAATCAATTGTTTTGGAGAACAAGGAGGTGATGGCGATAGGTCTGTACTTAGACGGATCTGAGCGGTCGTCTTTTTTAGGGATCGGGTGGACGAAAACCGTCTTCCATGATTTCGGGACTACGCCTAGAGAATAAGAGTACCGGAAAAGTCGCGTCAAAACCGGTGATAACTCTGGAGCACACATTCTCAGCAGAATAGAGGGATTCCTTCAGGCCCACTCGACTTGTAGATGTCCAGGGAGAGGAGTGCTTTCCGAACCGAGCGCTGTGTGCTCCCCCATCGTCGAGAATCCAGTTGGACGCAAAGAAAGAGCCTAGCAAATCGGTTTTCTCCTTTGCGGCATGGGCCAGTGTGTCGTCCTCCCTGTGCAAAGATGGAAGAGATGGCTGACAGAAATTCCCTTGGACAGCCTTGGCGAGAAACCAGAATGCACGGGTTCCAGAAGTAAGGCGAACTAGTTTCACTCCAATTCTGCCTATGTACTCTGACTTTGCCTTGGCAATGACTCTTTTGTAGGACCTAGAGGCGGAATTATACTTCTTTTTTAGGGCGCTGGTGTTTACATCCCGAGACGTTGATGCATCAGTTCAGGCCTGGTAGCACTCCTGCTTATAGCATGATGCTATTTTACAGGAGCGACTAAACCATGGCTGAGATTCGCCTCCGATAGGCACCAGAGAGGAAGGAATAAAAAGTTACATATCCTGAAGTCCACATCAGTGACAGAATCAGCAACAACGTTGCAATCGTCTGGCGAGAAGCAAACCAATACAGTAGGGTGCAAAGAAATACCGAGGAGTCTAAAGGGCCGTCGACTGATATCCGTCCGGATGAAAGGTCGGCAGAAGGTCCAACAGGGAAGGTGCATGATCCTCCACATCAGGAATCCGCTTAGGCGAAGTAACCAGTTCTGTCAAACCATATGCCAAAGGCAAAATCATAAACAGATTTCCCCGCATGATCGGTTAAACGTGAACGAAGCCATTAGGCGTGGTGAGCGTTAAAATCGCCGAAGATCACGATCTCTGCGGAGGGGATCTGCTGTAACAAAGAATCTGTAGCCATTTGGACGTGGTCGAAGAGTCGTCTGTTTCGGCATTACCGCTACGGCACCTAAAGAGGCCAAAAGATGGACAGGTCCGAACCTTCAAGACTGCCGAGGCGTCAAGAACAGATGTCCTCTCTGACGTATACGCAAACTCCAACCCGAGGCACAAAATAGTATTCCAGTTTGTACCCCGGGGTGGGAGAGATACGAAGCATCAGCCAGAGAGGACACATGCGTCTCGGTCAGAAAGAGCAGAGTCGGCCTCGCCTGCTCGAGATGGTAGTGGACGGCGTTTAGGTTAGAGTGAAGATATTGCTGATGCCTGATATTGCAAAATTTCATGGATAACGTGGCAGGAGTGGCCTTGATCTTGTTGCTCCGCTTGCCCCGAGTAGGTGTTGTCTTGAGCGGAATTTTGCCCCCCGACCCGAGAATATACGGGCAGCCTGAGCACCCACGCTCAGGAGTGCTGTTACCCTCCTGGAGTAGTCTAGCATTTAATTCCGCTACCATATTGATTTGGGGGGGGGGATTGCGCCTCCCTCACCAGACGAAATGCGGAAGCTGAGCTTCCACTTCACGCCGGTATTCTGTGAGGTCGTCGTACCACACCGGTTTGAGCCGGCCCATACATGCAACAGCAAAGCTGCCGAGTGGATCTACCACTGTCAAATATTAAAATATTCGTAGTTGAATTGCATTTTTTATACTATTTTTTTATTTCTACACCTCCATAAACTTTAAATTGTGACAAATCTCTCATTCCTCTGTGTGCGCAATATAATAATTAAAAGGCGTACTCAATTTTCTCTTCACATATTGATATATAAATATTGTAATATAAAAAAGGTGTTTTGATTAAAGAGATAAGAGAGCCTATACAACTACCATTTATGTTAAGACATAACTCATTCGCTCTCTATATCTCCCCCTCAGACATATATACACTTTAGTGCATATTGTGTCGGTGTGACAGATAATGTTTGTGTGTGGGCGTGCATACGAGCTCCCTTGTGTGTGTAATGAGTTGTCATGAAGATATTGTGAAATAGATCAATTGTTAAAAGTTGGTTACTTAATAGTGATCTTGTTCATTGTTGTTTTATATTCTTGTCTGAGAGTACCTTTGCAATAGTTTATGTACTACATCATGACTACATCCCATAAAAGCTGTAATGAGTAATTACTTAAGTTTAGTTTGCAACTGGCTATTTTTCGTAACTTCTTGTCTAAAGCGCGTATTTTGCGTGTAGATAGGAGCGTATGTTGTGACCTTCGGATTTATCAGTAGCTTGTGAGCCGCCATTTCACCCTGTCTCAACCATACCTTTGACTGGGAACAGTGTGTCACCAATGGTGAACAAGTGCTTGTTAAAAGAACTGAGTTCTGTAATAGCGCTTGTTGCTTACCCTGATCTGTGGTTTCTTTAGTCTCATTACCACCTTGGGTAAGACCATTAATTGTGGGAAGAACTTCCTTAGCTTGTCTGGAATCTTCTTAATTTCTTCGATGCTATACACATTGCTTAGTACAGTGTTAACGTACCAGTAAACGAACATATTAAAAAGGGATTGGTACAATTGATTTCGGCCCTATCGCTCCTAGAATCGATCCATTGGCCAGCTCATCAGTTGCATCATTGCCCTTAAAACCACTGTGGTCCTTGATCCATTGTAAGGTCACATGTCATTGTATTTACATACCTCATTTAGACGTTAATGTCATTCGCCTATTAGCCTTGATTTCATCACTAGAAATTGTAGAACTACTATGCTTTCAGCCGGTAATCTCATGGAATATTAATTTACGCTTATTAATATCTATTGCAATCGTCGCCTGAGTTCACCCATACATTTAACTTGAAAGAATGTGTTATGGGTACCCAGCAATGTAACATATAGGAATATTAAGGTCATCTGAGAACGTTCCAGATCTCGCATCTATATTTTGTATTAGAACCATTAGAAAATATTCTAAGTTCTCTGGAGTTCAGACACTCCGTCAGTATCTCCATGAGGTGACAGCATACGGGTAACTTAACACAGATTCCCAAATGCATGCGGTGATATTTACGTAATTTAAATACAGCCCGTATTGAAATAGTAATTGAGCGGATCCTATTAGCTTTGTCGATAAAGGAGTTGACCTGATCGGGTGAAAGGCTCCAAATAGTTTCAAAAACCTTGTACATTCCTATAGATCATATGCCTCAAGCACTGCTGTGGAGCTTGAAGCCCGCTCAGTACGTATATATTTTTTAGCAGGATTAATAATATTATTTGGAATTCGAAGTCAGATGAAGATAGCTAATTTCTTAATTTAATAGCAAACGGAAATTTCGTAGATAAGTACATACATTGGTGCCTAACCCGGAACTCGCCTAATCCGGTGATTACCTTAGTCGTGACAGGGCAGTCATAAAGCGCCATTTTTAAGTGTTTAGCGAAGTCTATAAGTACAGTGGATAAGGACAGTAAAGTCAAATACAAGTTGTATAGAAAGCATCTAGTAATGCAAATACTAGTTAAAATTTGTCCGTAACATAGAGTGTATCCAGCAATAGGCTGTTTTGTGTGATAATGTTATGTAAATTATTAAATTAAATTAGATAGATTACAATAATAATAAATATTATAATCTTTTTTTACAGTTTCAAAGGAGAGAAGCTGATATATCCAGCAGCATCTAGAAATAAAGAACCTATATTGCAAGTTTTAAAAAGATTTGTAATTAGCGATACTGACACCCTTAATGATGAGTGTCCAATATTTGTTGAGATAGCATCTGGGTCTGGACAACATGTGGCACATTTCGCACCTCATTTCCCTGATGTTAAATTTCAACCTTCTGAAGTGGATGAAAATTTGTTAGGCAGTATTTCTATATATGCTACAAACTGCCCAACAAAGAACATGCTGCAACCTATACTGCTTGATGTACGGAACAATATGTCTTGTTACGGATTCGAAGAAAACAGTATAGACTATATTTACAATGCAAATATGATGCATATAAGTCCGTATGAATGCACTATAGGATTATTTGAAAATGCTGGAACATACTTAAAATCTGAAGCTTTTATGATAACGTATGGCCCATATAGCAAAGATGGTGTGATAACACCTCAAAGTAATATTGACTTTGATATCTCCCTTAAACAAAGAAATCCCTTATGGGGTGTTCGAGATATTAATGATTTAGTAAAATTAGCAGAACGGAACAATTTATCTCTTATAGATATAATCGAAATGCCCGCTAATAATAAGACACTCGTATGGAAAAAGAACTGACATATTGGATAAAATAAAATAAAAAATGTACATGAATAAGGTGACAAAATAATTGCTACATATTATACCTTTGTATGTGAAAATATACTTTCTTTGTTATTTGATAAACACAATCCGAGAATTCAAAATGCTGTATAAATTCTTAAATAAATAACGTTTTAAGAATTGTTTGACATTTTCATTTTTCACAATTTCTGTTTTAGATTGAGGAAATACAAAGTTGTGATTTTGTGTTTTTCCAGCTTTGAACAGAAGTCTTACTCTTGTTGAAGAATACAAACGTATTAATTGCCTATAAGTAAATACAGACGGTATAAAAATATTAAGGTACGCGAGGGTAATATGGTCACCTTTTGGTTACCTTATTACCTTAGTACCTTATAATATGGTCACCTTAGACTTTGCCGTCCTATAAAACTAAAACTAGAAAGAGAACAGAAAAAAAACAAAGTCGTATACTGTATCTAATATAGGTATTAAGAAAAAATAGCAAACAAGCTCTGTTAATAATTAGCTTCGTAAAATCAACCTAAAAAAACTAACGACACTACACGATACTAATATCGACTAAAATCATGGAGTGTATAGGTAAAGAGATCCCTTAGACCTTTCCACCCAATGGACTAGCAATGCGCCTGATACTACGAACAAAAATTCAGTCACTTCTGGTGCGGGGGAGGAAATGCTACATGGTATTTCACACCTACTCAATAAAATTTCGTTTCAATAAGGCACACAAATATAGGTCAAATACATCAACATAGAAAAAAAGTTGCGATGCTACCGTATCGATATTTTATATCGATAATTTCCCTAAGAGAAAGAGAAAATCTCACAAGTATTAGCAAAATGCTCTCGAACAGTTAAAATAATCTATTTAGTTGGTCAGCGTAGCAAGTTTTTTTAGGGTTGCGTAGTAACACAACAAGGAACGCTTGTAGTTTTGCCAAGTCTGTCAGTCTGTCCGTTTGTCCGCGGCTTAGTGCAGAGACTATTGGTATTCTAAGGAGCTGTAATTTGGTATGGTTAACCATGAATACCAGTAATAAAAAGGCTCTAAGTACCAAAAACAAAAAGTGGTGGAACTTATGTTTTAAATAATAAGCCAATCATGACAAAAAAATTGTTTTAACATTGACATTTATATTATTACAATAAAATGCTTTTGTGAAACAAAAATAAAGTTATGTAAGAATAAAATTATGTATAAATAAATGATTGTACAACATCGTCTATTTTAAAACGGTATTCAAAGAAAAAAGTTACAAGTTTGCTAGAAATACTAGATTCGCTGACAGATACATCTTTGATAGATAAAGAAATCGAACATAGGAATTGAAGAAAGCGAACTTTTAAACAGACAATTAATAGCACCTTAAAAGTAACATTGGAAAACTGCCCAGAACCAACTATTCCCCAGAGTTAAGATGTTTTGCCCTAACAATTAATAATCACCAAAAGCTTATCTCTATGGACGTAAAGGTTTTGGAACATGTTTGCTTGCACTACGGATATAGACCAAGTGGTACAGTACCATGGGTGGCCAACCAGGGTAGCTGAAGGCATCAAAATTGAAAAGGGAAAGTTACTCTGATATTAAAATTTATTGACGGAATACCATGCTAGCAGCCAAAGGCATTATGGCTATGTTGACTACGGGTTTGATTTCATATCTGATGAAACTACTGACGCTTTAGTGTTTTTATTGGTCGGTATAAACACAATATGGAAATTACACATAGCCAACATTTTGATTAAGGGTTGGATTAAGAGCTGAATTTAAAGCACGGCTGGTAGCACAAGCTTTCCATCTTGTTCACGAAACAGGCATAGAAATAAAGGCGTTAACATGTGATTGTACAAAGACCAACCTCACCATGGCGGAAGAGTTGCACTCTACTCAGACTGCAAACTACTATCTTAGATTCAGCGTCAGGGCAGCAAAAATATTTTTTTTTTTCTTGATCCTTGCCACATGCTTTAATTAGTGCGTAGTTCTGTTCAATATTATGGAAACTTTTTTCAAAATAAATATCAAATTCGGTGGCCATACATCCAAAAACACCAGAAATTACAGGAAGAAGTGTTATTTTATATGGCTAATAAATTTAAAGCAAATCTTATAGTACTTCCAAATGAAAATCATGAATGGAGCACCTAGCATCCTAATATTTAAGCATGAATATAGCTAATGTATTGCTCTTTTGCGAAAATGTGATGAAGTTACCTATGTTCGAAGGAATTACTCCAACAGCTGATTTCTTGAAATTATTTAATTCATTCACACTTTTATTATAATAATAGGTAATGTTCTTTAGTTGAGTGTTTGATGATAAATTTTAATATCTTTCCAATGAATAATAATGAAAAATTATCCATATCGATCCGCATATCCCAGTCACATCACAAACCAATATGACACCATTTTTAATTAAACAACCCTACAGTGGTCGTTTAGATTACAATAGTAAACCACTGTAAAATAATCTCAAATTAGGTATTTCTGGAACCAAATGATTAGAAAAAAATATGTACTGAATTGTGATCTAACTTTAAAAGTAATGTAATATTTTTATATACAGTAAAAGCTCTTTATCTGCGGGGTATATGTTCCGTAAATATGCCGCGAATACAGAAACCATGAATGTGGAATGGTAATTTCTATGGGCTTATAGGGAATACGTTCCAAGGTGACAAAATGAAAAAAAAATATGTAGAAAAATCAATTTAATTGAAGTTTTTGACCATATTGATTAATTATTATCTTCAGGCTTGGGCAATGGCTCAAAGAATTTTGTAATTTGTTCTAGTTTGGCAGTGTTTAAAAGTTCCTTCAATTCAGAGCGATATTCAGCAGTGGCATTAGCAATTTGCCTCTTAAAAGTAAGACTTCGTTTCATAGACTGATCAATTTTCATAAAGAAATCGCAAGACTCATTTGCTGTTCTTAAACCTTCACTTGTTGAAGCCTCTTCTTCAATGGGCTATGAATTTAAGATTTCTTCCAAATTCCAAGTTCCAATCAAATCTTCATCTTGCGATTCAAGCAACTCCAGAATGTCTCTTGATTCTATGTATTCGAACCCATCTCGTCATATTCCATTCTTAATTTCGGCTATGTTTGCAGTTAAAGTTCGAATTTGCACACATTGTTCGTCATTTTCCGCGGTCAGAGCAGGCCACAGTTTTTTCCCGTACGACTTCAATATGTATGGCTTCAGTTCTTCAAATGATCCTTTTATATTTACGATGCATTTTGCTATGTCCAATTTATTCCAGCATGTCATTACATTCATATAAGGATCACATTCTATATTATCCAATACAATTTTGAAGGTTCGTCTAATGTAATAGAGCCTAAAGGCTTTATTCCTTGGTCCATAGGTTGAAGCAAAGCCGTCGTGTTGGGAAGTAAAAATGTCACTTTTATATTTCGATGCATAGTTTCAAGTTCGCGATAATGACCTGAATTGTCCAAAACTAGAACAGCTTTAAAGTCTAAACTTTTTATAAAATTATTTTCAACTTCAGAAAGAAAATAATCTGGAACCAGTCACAAAAAATAGCGCTTGTAATCCACGTTTTCTTATTAGCACGCCAAAACACGGGCAGGTCGTCTTAATTTGATTTTTTAAAGCACGAGGATTTAACTATCTGTAAAGTATCAGATTTAGTGACATAATCACCAGATGCATTAGAACATAGCAGCAGTGTAACTCTATCCTTTGCTGCCTGAAGTCGAGGGGCAGACTTTTCGCTTTTAGCAATGAATGTTTTGTTTGCATTCTCTTCTAAAATAGTGCAGTTTAATGTTTCAGTTTTGTACGTTCTCCATCAGTTACTAGGTTTGCGAATTCTTCTTTCTGCTGCAGCAGCGTCTGCAGATGCAGCTTCTCCAACAATTTTAATTCTGTGCATATTTTGGACAATAATGTCCAAAAATTGCACAGCATTAAAATTGTTGGGGAGTAAATTTGTTGAACCAACCTTTCGGTGCTTGAAATCCTCCATCTGTACATTCACCACCACAACTACCACCGGGTTCTTTAAAATGTGCGTAAAGAAGCTTTGCCTTCTCCCGGACCAATGGACCACTCAGGGGCACCCTTTTTTGATTGCGGTTTTCGATCCATAATAATTACGCCACTTCCATTTATTCTATCCCTGGATCACGAACAATTTTCGCTTTGAAGCTACAGACGACCTTATTTTATCTTTGGATATTTTTATCGATCGTACAGTTGATTCGTTGACATTGAATGAGCCTGATATGGATGCAAACGATTCTCCAAGTTGTAAACGATCAAGCATTTCTATTTTCACTCTAAACGGTAACACATATTTTTTTCGCATCGGAACTCGTTTTTAATTTTTTTAGTCGTCATTATAAATTAGGAAAACAGCGGTACAGACTTGTTACTCGATCACAATGTTTGTAACGAATGAAAAGATGAAACATTAAAACATGCAAAGTGGCCGTCACCAAAGGACAGAACGTCTAATGTGTGGCAGCATTTAAAAATATACTTTATGTATAGAGAAATAAGATTGATTTCATTCTGTTTGTTTACATTTTCAAAAGCACCAACCGCAGTGGAGGTAGCTTATGTCAAAAGCCGAACCAATACAGCGCGCGGCGATATCATTTAACAACATATTTTAGGCATAGTTGTAATCAGGTCTATTTTACTTTTTTATTAGTCCATTTGATGACTTGTTTACTGAGGATATTAGGTTTAATACCTATTGGAATCCTTTTTATTAATATGTATGGACCGATGTGCCGAAGATCCGCGAATAAAAAAATCTTAAAGCCGCGAATTCAAAGCCGCGGTTCCATTTTTTTAATCTGAGCATAATAATAATGTCCTCCAGGCCGAATTTCGTCCACGGCGGCCTGCCTCAACGGAGACTAGCCATCGGCGCAGGACAGGATTATAGTGCTCAAGTGTATGCGCAAGTACAGGTGTACTCTCTATTCCCTCACTCTCATAATCTGATGGGATGGTAAACTGACACGAACGGAGAGAGATCAGGCGCAGGATCAACGGCTTTACGTACTTTCCGAGGCAGGGGGGTGAGACACCGCCAATCCAAGGAATCGAAGGTACCCAAGGAATTGGGTTCCATTTTTTTAATCCGAGAGTAGTGAAAACGCGAATGAAGAAAGCGCGAATAAGGAGTTTTTACTGTATTAATATGTAAAAGTTTTTTAATTATTATAATTTGAATAAAAAAGGATGTATAAATGATTTTTGTTTATTGAATACTTTGAGTATTAAACCAAAGGAGACGGAATCGCAAGGCATACCCCTCTGTAAAAGG
>DWHP01002847.1:0-13994 GCA_018247895.1 Parnassius honrathi
GTAGTTGACATATAATATTTACTGAAATTTAATTTTTAAAATAAATGTGTGTGTGTTTTATGTAGTATGATATTTTATAAATTAATTAATAATAATTTATATATTGTGTTATGTGTATACAATATTTATGTAATTTAATTGAATTCTATATAAGTTAACACTTAAACTTTGCTACGCCCGTACAGGATGTCACATGCTCTGTAAATATATTGTTTCAACTTTATACTTTGTGACATGCAATAAAGAATTATGAATCATGAAATCACAGGCCGTGATGTATTTCTTCATATTCCTCAAGGGTAACAAACAACTCATCTCTGTTTATAGTTGTCCTTCATTGTTTGAAATTAATTGCATGTGTCATAAGCCTTGCCACTCTTATTTCATAAAAAAGTATGAGGTAACTGCTTTTTTACGTTAGTTTTATAATAAAACAATTAGTTTTTAGAAACATATTAAATCCTGTTGAAGTAGTGATTTACAGACGTAGGTATTTTAAAGTAGCAGGAATCCATGTGAGACCTTCAGAAAAAACCTATTCTTTTTTTAGAGGCCGACAACGTATCTGCGATAGCCTTGGTGTCGCAGTGGTTCATGGGCGGCGTTACTCATCAGGTGAGCCGCATGCTCGTTTGCCCGCTCTCGTTTAAAAGAATGGGGATGTCTTTATTAACACAAGACTTCTTTAGATTTAGTCGTGATATTTTGGGTTGATAAATAAATTATAGAAGTTATTGTAAACCGTGCAGTGGCGTTGTATCGTAAGAGGTGACAAAGCAAAACTGAGAACTGGTCGGCAGCATAAATGACTGCGGTTGCCAAGCCCCATTGCCAAGCATGGTAACTATTGCAAAATCCCCCCTAGGAGGCAAACTATGGGGGTGGTCTATGTCCAGCGGTATACTTTTATAGGCTGTAATGGTAATTAATGCAATTACTAAACCTAAATGGATAACGAAGTCCCTAAGTTTATCCAGAATTATATTAATCAATAATCTATTATATAAAAATTAATGACTATTTGTTCGTACTGTATGCGCTGCCGTACTAATCCGATGGCAATTAAACTTCGTCAACTTATTTTTTTCACTTGTGCGAAGGTTATAGGCATAGTACAATTAATTTACAGTGGGTGGCGCGCGTATTCTACCAACAAATATATTTGATAGTCTTATATCATTCAACTTCAATGAAGGTATTATCATTCCTAATTAAACAATGTAACTCTTCCAAATAGAAAACAATATTTCCGCAATTATTTCATACACAGAAGCGGCTGCAACGCACCGGGTACCAGCTAGTTGGATATTATAAATTGTGTAATAATGTGACCAATGATTATACGTAATTTATAAATTACTGGCTGGTATCGGCGTTGCTATCGCAGAAGAAATGATTGTGGAAATATCGTTTTAGATTTGGAAGAGTTATATTGTTTAATTACGAATGATAATGATAATGAGATATAAATTTAAAATAAATTTGTCGGTACGATACGTGCGCCACTTTCTGTAAGTTAATTGTACTATTTCTATAACCCCCGCGCAAGTGCAAGCAATAAGATGACAAAGTTTTACCGCAATCTGATGAACAGTATGGCAGTACATATAATACGAACAAACAAACACAATTTTTATATACTCGACTAGTGAAACAATTTTATTCGGTTTGTCTCCTTTGTCGAATAGCGTGCTCATCCCTACATTTGTTCAAAAAACTGGTTAAGGAACATCATTTGTCTCTCAAATCCCTCTCACTTACTCATTCCATTATTGGTACTGTTGTCTTTTAGCGCATAAGTTGTTATCATGGTGCACTCTACCCGTTAATCTTTTTCTTTCACTTACTTATTTTTGGGTTGCCTTGAAGAAATTGCGGTGGAAGACCGTCTGTTCTCCTTCATTTTTGGTATTGTTTGTTATATCGATCTTTCGTTGGTGTACGGTTAATAGTAGGGTATTGTATTGTACTATATTGTATACATCATAACATACTACTAATAATTAATATACCTATATTATGTACTTAGATACACTATACTGGAAGCTTATGAACTAATGGACAAATCATGAGAATAATCAAATAAATGCCAAGTGGTCTGCAAGATAATACAAAACTTATTAATACTCGGTTATTCAATACAAGGTGAAGTATTATTTTAGCATAGCAAACTGTTGTAGTTTTACTTAAGGGTAAAGTCACGTTAGCGTTTGCTGAAACACTAATATTTAAACAGTAAAATATACCGAACGTGCATTTCATGACCATTTTAGTGCAGTGTCGTTTATAGTCTTACCAACGTTATAATTAGTTATATTTCTTAGAGAACTAGTTATGTTAGAAAATCAAAAATTTGTGTCTATAGATTTAGTATTTCCAGTATTTTAAAATTGAGTTCTTTCGTTAACCGTTTCAACAAAATAAGAAGCTTTGTACTAGAAGTCCCATTCGATTAGTGCACAACACTAAAAACCAATCCCTTCCAGATTCAAACCAACGCCTTTTTTTATAGGATAAAGGAGACAAACGAGCACACAGTCCACCTGATGTTAAGTGGTTTCTGTGATCCATAGACATGTACATCTATCCTTGATTACGAATCAAAATGCAGAAGCGTTGTCACCCGTGAGGACTAAGATGGAATGCCTCGTTTCCGGTAAAAACCGTCTCCTGTTTTCTACACTTACCATAGGAAACACAGTAGCGTTAAGCTGCTATTTTACGCAGGTAATCTGTGAGCGCGTGGTCCGTACCCGGTCTAGTCGACCCATTCGTCCTACAACTATATCAGTAACATAGCTGCAGCATGGCTCTACCACGTAAAGTTTGCGTTTAGTTTCGCAAACATTAACAATTAGGCAATTGTCACCTTATTTCGTTTTTATATTATAACACAGCTTTATTAACACGTGAACAAGTTATAAACAAATCGAACTTTCATAAGAGTTGATTTGAATCTAGACCAAATAAAACTTTTGTATAGACAGCGCAAGTATGAAAAGTAGCTTCTCTGCTCGGGAACATAAAAGCGGTTCTCTGAATTAAAACAACAAAAAGCGGCCACAAATAGCAATCCTATGAATACAAATTCAAATTCTTTGGTGTGTGTGTGTGTTGCGTATTGCACGGCATGACGAGCAACATTAGTGTAGACAGAATTTGCAACATTTTCATTCCGTCGACGTTTCTTATTTCTTAATAAGCACGTATGGTTTTATGCTACACAGGACCTTAAAACACAGTTTTTCCCCCGGTCTATTTCCTGGGAGAATTTACTTTAATCATAACAAATGGCGATGAATTTGCGATGGCATGTCTAACATCTCACTCTTGAGTCTTATTATTATAACGTTTATTCACGATAGAGCATAATCATCATAGCGCTGGTATCTTTGGCGTAAATTGAACTTTAGTATTAATATCAATTGCGCTAAAAAGTATCCAACTTTTGGCATAAACATCAACTTTTATGCCAACATTTAACTAGAGTCCGACCAGCAGTGTTGTTGACTTCTCCTGACTTGCAGACCAACACCCGAAGGAACCTGCTTTTGTATTGATAATGTATAATAAAATCGCCGCAGTATTCTTAAACCCAAGTATATTTCGGCATCTACGGTATCTACTCCTACAATGAACGAATTCGCTTAGGATGGTGGATGTGGTGAATAATAGGACCTGTCCAAACGGAGCTTTCAATCGTTCAAAAACGATAGACTACACATGCCCTAAGAACACTGCTAGAGATTCTCAAAGCACGAGTTTGGTCGTACTTCGAACAAGTCAACAATGGCTGAAACGCGATCGGTTCGGCTCTAGTGCTGAGGTCAGGTTTCGAGCCGGCAACACCATCCGATTACAGTTTGCTGCCGACTTGAACGTATGTATATAGCCAATAGTATATAAGGGCGCTTAATATCAAAAAGTTTAAGATTTAATACTAGTCAAAATAAATAGGGAAATTCTTGTTGTATAATATACTTTTTTGTAATTGCCAAAATTGTTGTATATGTATGTAGTGTATATGGTAATCCTACCAGATTGCAATTTTTAATATTTTTTAGAGGTTAAATAAACCAGTTATTTTTTCTTGATTTAAAAAGCTAAGTTAATCTGTCGAGCACTCTAAAACTTGATGTTCCGTTTTGTTTTATTGCTACGAACGTGTTTTTGTAAACTTATTTTTTTAAATAACCCTTCGAGTGAAACACCATTAAATGTAGAAAGTGGTAAAAAATTGTATCCCTTGTATACGTTCATTTCATATATAGTTTTTAATATTTTGGTAGCTTCAAATAGATACCTATATTGAAGTTTCCTACGGTTTAATCTTTATAAGATATAATGTATGATATATAGACCACGTTTTTAATTTGAAGATACGTTAGTACCCCCGCAGTAGAGTTTTCGCCTGTATACATAGAGCCTCTATCAAGTCGTCAAATTTCAAATTGTAACGGTTGTATAGAGGAATCGTCAAACTAACACAGTTTACCAGTTGATTTTAATATGAAAAATCTTTAGTAGTGTTCGTTATCAGCATGACTATATACGAACATTACGGTTCATTCGCCGACGACTTAAACCTACATAAGCCTAAATATAGATCGAGTTCGTAATATTTCTAAGATTTTGGTTTACATGTAAATTATATTATTATTTGTAAATTTTGCGTCATAGTATTTCAGATTGTAACATGTGACATCACATAGCTTTTAACCTCCCCCCCCTCTACCTTGTAACACAATGTCACATTTTGTTGTCTCTCCCCCCTTTAACGTGTGATGTAATTTATGGATGGCCCCCTATAAAAAAGTGCGGAGCCTTTACCTTTTCCTTCACCACATGGCTCTCAAAATTACTATATTATACTTCTATTTTAAGTTTAACTATGAAATCTTCCGATTTATACAACGCATGTTATTAACAGATTATTATTTAATAAATTACGAACTACACTTGGAGAAAGTGTTTACGACATTCTTCTTGAATACTACTTTACTTGGAAACATTCTTATGATAACACACAACATTTTTAAAAATTTTTTCGTCGAAAGCTACTTTTCTCCAAAGAGCCGAAAAAATCTCTCGGACGCCGGATTTATGCATACATATACCGTTGCTAAAATGTCACCGACCAATTGACAGCGTCAGTTTAGTAGTGATTAAAGTTTGTTGTGTAACCGGCCTTAAGTTTTATGGCTTCCACTCTGCAAGAACTCTCGGGATGTCATTCTAGTAACAGATATAGTTTCTGCAGCCATCTGTATTCGAGACGAACCCTATGACGTTATAATAAAGTTTATTTTATATAAAAAGTATTGATGTAAAAGCTAAATAGCGTGGTTAACTTTGTTTGTGTATTTTGTTTTGCTGTATTAGGCATGAACAATTTGTCGCGACGCGACGTTGTATACCGTGGGTCGTTCTGGCTTTTGATATTGACCTTTATTTCTTTATTGCTCACCACCTTTTCTTGAAGCACTATTGTTAAGTATTTTTATTTCAACTCCATGTTAAGTTTAAGCTCGCTCAAATCTTAAAAAGAAGCTTTTATATTGTTGTTGCTTACCAGGGATGATTAGACTTCTCTTCTTCCCACTATTGATTACCTACAACTAATGTTGTTTACTCAAAATATATGTTCAGATCACAAATAATTTCTCGCTCGAAAAATTTGAAACAGTATCTCTGATAACGTCAACCTATTATTTTCATAAAAACTAAAGCTCATAATTATGAGACCAACGTTACACAGAATTTAAATTATTAATTCCGCTGCCGTGCCTCAAAATATTTTTCCGTAAAAATGTAATAATACAAAAAAATATTGGCAACGATCTGGCAGCCGATAAGTTACGGCCAACTTTTTAAAAATATAAAAGTACATACGCACATTAGCGCTCGGCCGGTGCCTGACGGCGGTTGAAAAAAAATAAAAATAAAAAAAGAGGAAAAGGAACACAGGTATACATGTGAGCATGAATGATACGAGGCCTGACGCTTGCTTCTACCGTTAGCACACTAATTGGGAAATAAAATGTAATTTGAAGGAAATAAAAATTATCTTTATAACTTAATTAATTATGATAATGTTATTATTGTATATTGAGTGTAAAATTTTGTTTTTAGGTGACACTTTCAAAGTTTACGTTCAATTTATACATTAGTCGCCAAAATCTTAAAGAAATTATACACAACACCTTTTAATAACACTGTAAACTATATATATGACAGCCACGTTATTCTAGTGGTTGTAGTAGTACGACTGCTGATCATGAGGGCACGAGTTCAAACTTTCCATCAACTAATTTTAAGTAGCTGCCCGGAGCCAGGAAGTTGACAGTGTCTCACCCCGTGCCTCCGAAAGCACGTAAAGCCATTGGTCCTGCGCCTGATCTCTCTACGGTCGTGTGGGCTTACCGTCCATTCGGACTACGAGAGTGAGGGAATAGAGAGTGCACCTGTGCTTGCGCATACTCTTGGGCACTATAATCTTGTCCTGTGCCGATAACAAATCTCCGTTGAGGCTGACCGCCGTGGCCGAAATTCGGTCTAGAGGACTTCATTATTATCATTATAAACTTCATGTGACGAACGCCTATTTAAAACCGGTTTGAAAACACTGTCTTAGTTACGATTAGAAATAATTTAATTAAAGTACAGAGAGAGACTGAACATAGTGTGAGAATATACGATGAAATCATGGACCTTCTCCGGTCGAGCCGATCCATTCATGCTAAAACTGTATGTAGATGTAATTTTCAAGAATTTTTTTAATAATTATTGATAAATTCTGCTGTCTGACTGACTGACTGATTGACTGACTCATCACGATATCTCTGAAACTTTACATCCGATTGACTTGAAATTCAGTAAGTATATTAACTTATTTCGCAATGTAGACGCTCACTAAGAGTTATTAGGCGGCTATTACGATAGTCCCATAAAAAATCTTGATATTTTACGCGTCCATCAATGCAATAAATATGCGAATTACCACTGATATACATATATAACCATATAGCTAACGCGTTACACCTTGAACTATGTTTTTAACGTCGGACAATAGCATGTACTGTTTAAAAAATATATTATAATTTGTTCATGCGACATCAAGCTATTTTGCCGACCGTACTCGCTATCTCTGTTAAGAATTTTTGGAATACCGCCTGACGGCGGGCGGCCTGATGTTATCAGCCGTTCTAAATACGAGTTCGATTCCCGGCTCGACCGTGCGCTGGGACCGGTCCGATAGACGTCTCTATTCACCGCACCACCACGCCTGTCCGATGAACAGGAGGATAGCAGTCGCAATAAAAATCGATCATTGTTGTTGTAAAATACTTTACAATGCGACTTCGTCTCCTTAATTCACAATTTAAGAAATAAAAAAGAACGTAATAATCTAGTCACATGATTATATATTTTGAAAAAGGAAAAATGCACATGTCGAAAAACGTATTTACATATTGATATTTCCAAATTCATTTATTAAATGTTAAGCGATATCAGCAGGCTGCCACACCAAAATATTACGTACATTTTCTACTATCGCCTAAAACACCATAAAATTTCTTTTTTGTCATGAGCGTGTGATAAGAGATCTGAAATATAATTGACGTATCATAAACTACTAAATCAGGTACTTGACAACGACAATGGTGGTATCTTCTTTTGCTTCTTTTTTACAAAAACTACCATTGGATATAACGTTTTTCAATGAAATTGAAGCCCACCGATATCTACAGCCAACTTAAAAAACAAATAAGGTTACATTTGCGATGTCACACTGAGGACACTATAGCGATAACGATCTTGAAATCTTGAAAGTTCACATACTCATCACGCTGGGCGAGTGGATTAGCAATATCCGGTACCCGGATATTGCTTGCCATCATGTCAAATCTATAGCATTTGGGTTCGAATTTTTTCTTAATGGATGTATCGACATTGGCTGCGCAGAAAAGCCTGTGTTTTGTGTAAGTTGGTCGATACACAAAGCCGATGTAGATGGCGGTGCGTTTAATTTAAAATGCGGATCTTAAATAATTTACTTTCACACCTTTAATATGATTGATTTCCGCAAAGCAATTCTAATTATTAGGCCTATCAGGCCACTTAAAAATTTACTTTTTACGTGACGGTAGTACAAAAAGAACGGCAAGCGGAAGATGATTCATCTCGTCTGGCGGGAGTCTTAAGGTGATATTGAAAGAAATGTCTTGATGATCATCTGGCTACTACTTTATAACCATTCTCCAAATTGACGACAACGTTCCAAACAAGCATGCGTTTACGTGAAATCCTTCTTAATATGGAAGAGGATTACGTCCATCCATATACTATTTTCGAGCATTTAACGACGTGTTTATTCTAAGAACATCTAGAAATATCATTGTATTCCCTATCATGAATTTTCGATATTACGTTAGACAAAAATAGCATCACAATTCATCTACACAAACGCTTTCTACTTTGAGTCTTATTAAAGATTTAACTTTGTGGTTTGAATCCAAGTCGTTTGCACAAGTCTATAAACAGACCGACCAACAACTACGCTACGGGTAAATATTTTTGATATTCACGATTTACATGATATCTAATTTTTTTAGACACGAACACCTTCGACCAATTTAAAAAAAGAAATGGTGACGCGTTTAGCAATAATTTATAACATTATAGCCTGTTTGCATTTTCCCGTCGTTTCAACTTTATTCGAGGTGCTTATTAATGGACGTATATTTTTGCGAACCGAGCGATGCTATTGTATTGGTTAATTAATAGGCGATTCCTTTGGACAGGTTTGAACAGGTCCCTCCACGATTTAAAAATGCTAATAAACGCAGGGTGACCACCGTCATCGTAACACTTCGATTCTGTCGCATTTAACGCTTCATCTGCCTTTAAGAGAGTACTTTTCAATTGTTTAGTCGAATCAGTAATAAATTCGTGTACGTTTTAGTTTTTTTTTTTGTGTATTATTTATATCGTAAGTCAGTAAATCCACTGCTACACATGGACCTCTACCATTTAATGGAAGGTTAGCCTTAATCGTCATGCTCAGGAGACGATAAAGAAAAAGGGAAGGATATACTTTTTAGCCTCCATCTATCTAAAACCAAAACAGTGCGACAAACGAGCACACAGTCCACCTGATGGTAAGGGATGCTGTGGCCCATATACATCTACATTTATCCTCGATTAAGAATCAAAACGCTGATGCGTTGTCACCCCTGAGTACTAAGATGGATGCCTCGTTTCCAGTAAAAAAGGTACTCCACTCAACATACGAAACACAGCAGTATAAGCTGCTATTTTACGCTAGTATTCCGTGAGAGCGTTTTCCTTCCCCGGTCGCGGCGACTCATTCGTGCTACAACCACAGTATAGCTGCAGAGTGGTTCTACCACGTATACAATTCTAATTTTTTCTTTTAAGATAGATGGTTCTTAGGTAGTGATCCCGTGAGTACCCTATACAAATTTCATTAAAATCGGTTAAGGCGTCTCGGAGAAGAAGAATTTTGAACACGCACACCGGTATTTTATGTATACATAAAGATTATATAGGTAATCTATGAGGCAATCGCGTACGCCTACAGTCAGTCGCGTGTCCCCATAGCGAAATATCGTATGGTATTTTGCTATAGGAATACGCGACTAACACTGAAATTATATTTGCTTTACGGAAGAGTACCCTAAGAGCGGTCTACGATTTAAACCCTAAAGAGTCACTCAGACAAAAAATTAAGGAGATCAATATATAACTATTGCCTCTCAATACATTTATGAAAATGTAATGTAATTACACAAAAATAAAAGTAGTTTTAAAAAATAAGTGATATTAATTTTGTAAATACTAGGAACAGACACAAGCTAGTATTACCAGTTACTCAACTTCACCGAGTCAGTAATTCATTCTTGGGGCGACATATACGCTTCTACTACAAATCCCAGAAAATAAATATAAATATATACATAATTTGATCTGCTCATGGTTCAAAAACTAAGTTTATATAAAAAAAAGTTATTATAATATCAAGGAACTTATGGATGATATACCCTTGAAAGGGTGATCGCTACCAAGCTATATCTAATTTTTTCTGTGTTCTTAATTGTGTAACTTACATGATCATATAGCTGTCTGTTATGTGCCGCTGGGTTTCTTACTGGTTCTTCCCAGGACAGAAGTTTTTTTTTCCGAAGTATTGACAAATTTAAAAATAAGTTACTTTCAATGGGTATTATTTATAATCTATATTGGATAAAAAAGTTTCTGTTTCTGATTCTGATTCAATTTACGAGGAACACCTATATTTAGCAGTAGACTTTAATACGATGTAATAGTAATTAATATTATTGGGTTTTAAAATATCAAGGCAAAGCTTTAACTTAATCGTGGACTTCATCGGTCTGGTGCTGAAGGAGAAGAAATTTTTCAACAAAATGATAAATAAATGCCGCGTGCATCTACATTATCATATAATCTATATTATCATATAGTCTATATTATTTGTATAATCTGTGTTTTTTGTTCTGATCAGTTCTAAAGTTATTCTTGAAGTTAAATTCCTAATAGACCCGGTCACTATAGCATACGAATTACTGTTTGAGGGTCCATAGAGAAATTTCATCGTTCACAAAAAGTGAAAACGTATTATTTCATTACCAAATGTAAACGGTTTTGGCACTGTTTTACAATGTACACCTTGAATATTGTTAGGTTATTCTTTTAAAGATATAAATAGTTATATTACAAAACATGGTTGCTCATAATGTGCTTGAACTGTAGTTAAAGAAATGGTTTTTGATAGTATAAAGCTGGGACGATCGATAAATCGTCTGTCTTTATGTGATAAGACCGACTTTATTTTAGAATTGCAAACAAATTTAAAATAATTGGCAGAATTCTATCAAGAGAAGCCATAATTTAAAAGAAGAAGAAGACTTTGTTTTAGAATTTCAAACAAATTTAAAATAAAAACGGATACAAACTAAAATGACAATAAGCACATACACAAAAAGGAAGTGTAGTGGCAATGTAAGAACATATCCACTACCCCATAGAGTCCAGTGGGTTTCATACGAAGCGACAGAGTGAGAAAAAATAGAAGATCGAAAAACAAATCAGCAGCGTCTTGTTGGGAACAACTAAAAAGTAAAAAACTAGCAACGATGGCAAATATCTCCACTATGAGGCAGTCTATGGGGAACATAGGCCGTGTTTAGAGGAGGATCTTTAATAAGCCGCAACGACAGTAGGCGAGGGCAGTTCCCACAATCGTCGAAAATATATTATTATATACATAAATAAAATATAATATTATTATACAGCTGTTCAAAATCAACATGACAGCGAGAAAATACGTACGTGGTAGAGTCATGCTGCGGCTATATATACCTACATATGAACGTGGCACGAATGGATCGGCGCGACCAGGATAGAACCACGCTCTTACAAAAATATCAGCTAAATCTTATCAGCGTAAAATAGCAACCCATTGCTGCTGTGTTTCGTATGGTGAGTGTAGAGAACCGGATACCCTTTTTACTGGATAGAAGGCATTGCATTTCAGGGGCAACGCATCTGCATTTGGATTGTTAATCGTGGATAGATTTACATGTCTATGGGCCACAGTATCCATTTACCATCAGGAGGACTATGTGCCCGCTTGTCACTAACACCATAAAAACCAACAACAATAGAGTAAAGTACAAAATACGTAAGTCCTACTAAAGTATCCTTCCGTGTTTCAGGTGAAATTTCAGTATGTATGAGAAATTTAAAAATCAAACGCCTAGGCTGAGAAATCAGAACAGAGAATCAGAGTTAGATGGACGCCCTGCTTACGCGGGCAAAATCGAATTCCCGAATTTCGCCGATTGCGGTTCGAGTCCGTTGCAAAAACGCCGACGCGTCGTACGTTGTCGCTAATGACGAAGGAATCTCTTTGTATAGGGTCCACGGTATTTATTCCTCGAAGGCCCGATCGGGATACAATTAGACGTTTTGTGCTGGCCGAATGACCGATTTTATATTGTTTTTAATTGTTCGGCGTTTTTAGGGTTCCGCTGGGTTAATTTCAAAGTGCCAATGTGCTTAGAAATAGCTGCAAAACATCGATGCATTAAGCTTGGAGCTAGTGGTCGCAGGTTGTGATGAACGTTGTATCAAAGAGGCTAAGAAAAACTCGACGGACAAGCTCATTGAGCTGTATTCAAAGGGCTCTGAACGTGATAGAAAGTATGTTTACATGCAAAAACTGTAGATACGACTTGAAGCGTTACTTGTTAAGACACATTGTCCGAGACAACGACTAAAGTTATTGTAAAGCTTTTGGCCATAAACATGTAACATATTATGTAAATAAACCATCTTAAGACACTACAAAAGAAATATGCGATATGTAACGGAAGCAAAGAAAAAATTGACACAGTTTTACATAACTGTAGAATAGGAAAGAATAAAGAAATTGTTAGTATTATTATGAATCAAGATTTTTTGTTGTTAATATTAAAATGATTTTAATTTTATTAATTTGACATGTGCTTAAATAAATGATTTTTGCTTAATTCATAATGTTCTTTCTTTCTTTCTATTTTTTTAACTAGAACAATTTGATGTTTGTATATTTTACCATACTCATTATGATACGACTTGGTACGGTAGCACACAGTAGCTACGCGTTTGGTTGCAGGACGAATTATGAACGAAACAGGGGTTTTTATGATCTAAAAAGACGTGCAAATTATGTATGTAAACCACCCCCACGATACAGTCGGCTACCTTAGTGTTGAAATAACGTTCCTAGCAATATAAAATAGTACCTATCAATACCTTTACAAATAATCAATTAATAATGATAATTTTCGAAAAAAATAACACAATAATATTTTAATATTCTCAAACATTCAAGGAACTCGGCCCTTCTTAAAAGAACGCATGTGTGTATTTTTTTAATAAGGTCAGTTGTAGATTTATTTTTAGTTATTATTTATTGAAGGTAATCTTAGTAGAAAATAATCTTGTAATATGAAAGGTTTGTGATAAGGCTTGACTATTTTTAAATAAGCATTTAAATATAAACCCGTTTTCCGTAAATCAATAGATCAAGTATGCGAGATGAGGGTGAAACATTTTGGCCTGAGTACAACAAGGGAGTTCTAGCGAATATTAGCTTTAGAAAAATTCAACATTTTTTTTAATTATAAAGACATTTAATAAATTTAAAAAGACTCAAACAACAAATTTGGAGTATTATTGTATATTTTCTATTGAAAAAAATATTGAAGAAAACTTGACTAAATTATTTTCACCGCGTACCAGTAGTGGCGGTGTAAAGATATATACTACCCATATATATGGTCCCTTAGGTGTCACAAAAGACGATAAGGGAAACAAACCAAGAGATAGGTAGCAGCGTCTTCCTAATAACAACTAGAAAATAAAAGACTTTTTAAAAACATTTTAAATTTGTTAATTAAGAATTGACAATCCTTCTAACAACTGCATCTACAACAATATTTATCTAGACATTAGATGCAATTTATGATCCAAGTCATCCACGAAGTATAAACCCAATAGATCATGTGGACTTTATTTTGCAATTTATGTATCATAAAACTTACTTCGGTTCATCTCCACATTTTTACGTCACTCAAGAAAAATATAGCTCCATGGTGCTAGTAAATAACATTTTAGTATCTAAGTGCCTTGTTACAACAATGTTTATGCCTTGAGAGTATTTAAGTAATCCTTATAAAATAGGATTACGACCTTACGCATGTAGTTAACATAATTATGTTAATGAATCGCTACAGCTGCTATACTTAACTGTGTAATATCTGCATAGATATTTATTAAAATATAAATAATATTTTTTCGATTTCACGAACTTTAGTTGAAAGTTTTACATTGATTATATGAAAAATATAGAATTATAAAACGTCGCAATTATTTTCAAACTAATTTGTACAAATTAGATCGGTCAA
>DWHP01002848.1:0-13994 GCA_018247895.1 Parnassius honrathi
TGGTAAGACATGCAGGAAGTCGATGGATGCAGGTGGCTCAGGACCGTGCTTTGTGGCATTACTTGGGGGAGGCCTATTTTCAGCAGTGGACTTGTGCAGGGCTGTAATGATGATGATGATGATGATGTGCGTTCGTAAAATTTGGCGGCTGAAATTAATCCAAACAATTCCTCAGAGCACTTCTCATAGTAGATACGATAGAAAATGAAAACCCTACGCCAGTGAATCGAGCCGATTGGAAATAGCTCGCTAGTTGACGATACAAATCGCTCTGCGCTGAATGCGGTCAAGTGGAAGGAGCTAGCTGCTTTCACTCGACCGCATCCAGCTAGGGTGCTCCGGCCACGATATGAGAACAGCATTACATGTGAGGTCGAACTTGCGCTTCGGAAAGGTCAAGCGATGTGCCGGCATGAAATACTATCACGCTCTGCTGACGCTTGCTTGACGTGCAAACTTTTTAGAAGCTAAATTGGCTTGCTAAGTAAGTGACCATGAAACTGCAAACTATTTTAACTAGCTGACGCAGCAAGAGGAGTGCCTTAATACTGAGGAGATATGACAAAGGGATTCTGTTTAGCGGTAAACGCGCAAACTTGTGTCTTCTGCGGATTAAACTGGACTAGATTTAGTAGTAGCCCATAGGAAGGGAGCTTCGAAAGAAACGCTTTTTGCCAGACGCAATCGAAGGCATTTGCTATGTCCAAACTAACGACCAATGAACCCCCCCCCCCTTATACGTGTAATGCCTCCGCCCATCTATGAGTCAGGTAGACCAGAAGATCACCAACCACGACAAAAACCGTATTAGCGATTACTAATCAGCTGGTGATCCTCAAAGTACCTCGTGTAAAGGCAGTTTATAATGGACTTCATTATTTTGGAGAACAAGGAGGTGATGACGATAGGCCTGTAGTTGGTCAAATCGTTTGCCATTTTTTAGGAATCATGTGTACCAAAGTTGCCTTCCATAAATTCGAGACTACAACTACTACTAATACTGCTTCGAGACATACCTTGGGAGTGGAAGTATCGGAAAAGACGCATTAAAACCGGTGCCAACGTAATACCTACTTCTTTTTAAGAGAGCTCCTGATTACATTCCGAGACGTTGATGCGTCAGTCCAGGCCCAATAGCACTCCTTATCCCGTGATGCTATTTTACTGAAGCGAACGAACCATGGCTGAGAACTGCCTCCGATAGGCACCACAGAGGATGGAATAAAAATTTCCATACCCTGAAATACCATAGAGTATCATAAGCAGCGAAAACGCTGGGATCGTACGGCGAAAAGCAAATCCGACCCCAGGGGTAAGATGCATAAAAAGACCGCATCTTATCCCAATCAGACAACCTATAGTGGCAACCACGGCGGCAGCCTGCAGAATGCAATCGCAACGTTAATTTGAGTGGCACCCCACTCCGGACAAGACATACAGACGGACAAGAGCCTAGAGGGACGTTGACGGAAACCTGATATCCGTCCGGATGAGAGGTCAGCAGAAGGTCCAATAGGAAAGGTGCACGATCCTGCACGTCAGGAATCCGCGTAGACGAAGTAACCAGCTATGTAAGACCATATGCCAAGGCAAAGTCATAAAAAGGTCTCCCTGCATGATCGTTTAAACGTGAACCAAACCATTCGGTGGGATCCCTGCGGTGGGATCTGCTGTAGCAAGGAATCTGTAGCCGTTTGGGCGTAATCGATGAGTCGGTATGTTTTGGCATTACCACTACGGGATCCTTGGAGTCTCGGTTACAAAGAGCAACGCCGACTTCACCGTCTACAGATGGTAAGGAATGAAGTCCCCTGATGTTGCAAAAATTCACGGATAGCGTGACAAGTGTCGCCTTGATCTTATTGCTTCGCATGCCCAGAGCAGTTTTAGCCGCGAGGAGAATTTCACCACCACAATACGCGGGGCAGCCAAAGCACCTACGATCAGGAACAGTAGGATTGTTTGGTCGTGAAGCTCAGCGAGAGATTCTCCGTCACCAATGGATACTGGTACCCTCCTGGGGTAGTTTTTTATTTGGTTCCGCTATCATGTTAATGGGGGGTGAGAGAATTGGGCCTCTGACCACCTGCGCGCGGAGATAAACCTCTGCTTTACGCAGATATATATATAGTAAGGTCGTGGTATGAATTCGCTCGAGTTTAATTTAACTGCAATTCGATATCATCCAGACGGCAATCATCAGCATAGTCAAAAATAGGCAAAAGTAGGAAATGAGCAAGCGCAATTTTAATAACAGTAGGGAGAAAATTTCTAAATCTCCGCGGAGAGCTTAGCACTGCAAAGATTTTCCTACTGACTTCATTAACTTGTGGTGACCATGTTAGACAGGATTCGATAGATATTCCTAAATTCTTAACTTTATCACTATAAGCTACGTGAATTTCATTGATATATGGTATATATGGTATGAGAGAAAAGTCATCCCTAGCAACTAATCTAGAACTGCTAATAATTATTGCTTAAGTTTTAGTGAGATTAACGGATAATCCATAAGATTTACACCAGTCTAAAATACAAGCCTGATCAGCGTTCGTTTTATCAGTTGCTTTCGGTAAATTATGCAGAGTAGATTGAGGGTAAATTTGGAGATCGTCGGCATACAAGTGGTAAAAAGAAGACAATTGATTACTTATAGAATTTATAAAATAGCTAACAGGAGAGGAAACAACACGCCTTTGTGAGAAGCCGGCAACAGAAAAAGTCCAAGAGGAATACGCATCCTGCACTTAAATACGCTGTCGGCGCCCCAACAAATAACTACGAAACCAGTCAACTACTGCCGGATATATGTGAAGAGAGCTCAATATATTTTCAAGATATCGAAATCGAATGTATTAAACGCATTACTGAAATCTAACAAAGTTAGTACCGTTAATTTTCGACTTTCCATACCATTACGAATGTCATAACCATTTCTAAAATTTACACGAACACTACACATTGAATAAAACTATTCATACGGGTTTTATCGCGTTTAATTAACTTACTTTTAATTCCCAACGCTGTTCATCATATTAGTTTGAGCTGAGGGGGCAGCAACTGAAATTGAAGATCGGCCTGACTTTTAACTTGGTGTCGTATACCATTAGAAATAAAATACGGATGACACCGTTCCGCGTCCAGCAATTAGTGATGCCAAATTTTCATCTAGCCTCTGAAAATACTTTGTCAGAAATTTTTACTAGGAGTAGTCACTACTAGTAAAAATGTTTTGAATGAGTGATATCAGTACCTTTCAGTTTGGTTTTTGAGTACCATACCTTATCACGAACTGAGGTTTCGCGGAACTTAACTGCTATGAGACTAGTCGATTTATCAGAAGACCGTCCGGGGCAATGGCAACGGCTAATAGCTGCAGTAATGAAGTCCAGCATCTGGATCTGTGTACAGATATACGTATTTACAATTATAAGAGTGTTCTCAGACTTTCCTCAGGAACGCCTTGTTTCATTGCGATCAACCTCTTATCCAAGAATATCAACCTGATTATGTAGTATGGTTAGTGCCGCCTAATATGAGTTTTTTATAAATATTGAAATCAGCTCCTAGGGAATAAGTGGATGATGCGATCGAATTTTTTTTGCCAATTCATGCCGAAATTCCTCCATTTGTATTTGAAATTATCAGTGCGAGGAATTGGGATCTACGCTCATCAATTCCCTTGTATATATTTGGAGATATTTCTATGACGTCTCCGGCGCAGTGACTTAGCAATGAGTTACAGCGCTAAGGGCCGCGGGTTCGAATCCCGCACGGAACAAGTATTTGTATCGCCTACGATTAATTGTTCCGGGTCTGGATGTGTGTCCTTGTGAAATTTATGTTTGTAAACTGCCCCCACGATACAGGAGAGAATCCTAGTGTGAGGAGTGTTGTTTTTTCTTATGAATAAAACATTAAAAAACAGAAGGAGAACAGGAAAATGTTTCAAATCGCATAATAACTTGCGCATTATTGGAAAGAAGACTCTCAGACAAAAACTAAATTCAAAAAGGCTGATGATGATCGCGTTTTACTTTCTGCTAACATTTTAATAATAGATCTGTTTACGTTTTTACACATTGGTCTAGAAGCATAGCAAGAGAGGAATAGCCCTGGGCAACATATTTTAGGGGCGGTATTTTGAGAAGAAATGTCGGTTATAAAATGCTATAAAATATCTGTTTTATTTTTTATTCAGTTTCAAATACACACTTTATACTATCTAAGAAAGTTGTGGCAAGAGGGAATGGGTTTGGGGTTGCGAACTTCTGTCGGCCAAATCTCCTATCTCTACAAGAGGAGGAAGACTCACTGGTCCATGCCACAAAGGAGAAAGCCTATCTGCTAGATTCTTTGCGCCTAACTTGACTCTTTATGTCGAGGGGAACACACTGCCGACCATAGAGGAGGCATTTATATTTCTAGTGCCCTATTTTACGCCACTGCTTATGTTATTTATTACAACTGTGACAAAACCGCTTAGTATCGTGTTTGTTTAGTTATTTACTAGCAATATTAAGAATGACGCAGAGATACAGAAGAGATGGGGCAAATGATAAATTTCACTGAAGTGAAAGTAAACCTACAGATCGTACGAATGCCGATACATACTACTGACTCGATGCGAATTTCGATTACGTGTGCCAACTACCAACGCGCTTATGCTGACTGCAGACAGGTTCAAATTGTGACAAAACTATGCTGCCAATATATAAAATTCAATCATTATAGTCCCTTCCCTAATCATAGTCCCATTGTAGAACTGGGCAAATCGTGGTTTGCCTGGACATGTCATGGAACGCTACCATTTCATGATTAGGTCAATAATTTATAATAACGACTTCTTTAAACATTATTAAAATGGAAATCACTATATAACAATATTAGGGATAGTAGATTTACGTGCAACCAAATCATAAAATGGTGACCTATCTTCATAGGCGGCGCAAGGCGTGGGCGACGTGGGCAACCGCCTACGGCTTCGCGGTCCAAAGGACCTCGCACCCCGAAAAATCAAAGAATTTTCATTGTAGAAAAATATTAAACTGGAACGACGAAAATTCAAGACATATATAATACTCTTGTCTGTGCTATCTATAAACTAACAGGCATTCAGCAATACATTCTAAATTTGTAGTTTACTTTCAAAATTTTTGTAGTAATATTCGTGCTATGGTAGCTCAGCGTCTAAGCCTGGGTTAGGTTCGATCCTGCCAGCATCAATGAAATTGTTATTTGCAATTTTTAGTGCTGATTTACCACATGCTCGGCGGTGAAGAAAAACATCGTGAGAAACCCTGCATGTCTAAGAAATAAAAACAAAAAAATATTTTCATGACACGTGAAGTTCGCCAACACGCATTATGGACAGCGTGGCGTACACTTCCGTGCCCCAAAAACCCTTTCAGAAATGAGAGGAAATTGGACGTATATAGGCTGTAACTTTATTGTAATATTTAGCGACAATGAAGTGTCTAATCCAGCGCGGAATTTCCCATTTCATTTGCTTCACGCTAAGTTCACTAGTCTCAATTAGATTGCGCGGGTTACTATGAAGTGGTCACCATGTTTTGCCTAATTAACAATTTGTTGGAGTTGTTTCTGTTGTTATGCTGCAATTCATCTACAAAGTTCGTGTGGTTGGCGAAGCAGAATAACACGTGAATGTCGTAGCAGACAAAAATATATTAAAAAAAATTAAAAAATGTGATGTTATAACATTCAGCAGAAAAAACATACCTATAGAATTTGATTATAAAATAAATGATGTGTCGATATGTCGGGTAACCGAGTTGCGGGACCTGGGCGTGTATTTGGATCAAAAATTAACATTTAAATCTCATATTGATAAAATAGTTAACAAGTCATATAAGATGCTTGGATTTGTCTTACGAATTACTAAAGACTTTAAAAAGCCCTCAACCCTAATTATTTTGTATAACTCGTTGGTCCGCTCAATATTAGAATATTGCTCAACAGTTTGGAATCCTCAATATAATATTTATATAGAGTCAATTGAAAAGATTCACAATAATTTTCTGAAGCATATCCAATTTAGATTAGCCGGCGATGCCTCTATTTGGTGTAGACTAGCTTTTGGTACCTAAAATCTCGCCGTATTGTCAGGGATCAGATATTTTTATGTAAAATCACTCATAATAGTGTCGACTTCCATATCAATTTTAAGTGAAATAAATTTCAGATGTCAAAGGATAAGTGCTATAAAGAAACTTTTATTTTGTACTTCTACTATGCGTACATAACATGGCAAGAACAATTTAGTAACCCTTGCATGTAATTCTTATAATAATAACTTTTCACATGTTGATATATTTTCTCTGTCATATGAACGGTTTAAAAAGGAAATTGAAGCTATAATGGAAAATTATTATTTCACTTTAATATCACACATTTCTTTGACATAACTTCACTTTAGTTTTAGCACACCTAAGTATGTCATGATGTTCGCTTGTTGTTGATGCGTTACTTAACTGTGGAAACTTTATTGTTAAATGTAAGATTAATATGTGTTATGTAATAGACTAAAATTGTGTATGTTTCTCTTGAAGATAAAAAATAAAATAGAATAGAAAATAAATATGTAAGGTAGCTAGCTTTCTCTGGCTACCCACCACTTACCATCGTTTCGACGTATCTACCGCCGCTAAAGCGTATGATTGAATCTGATTTTTTAAAATTACTTAATTTTTATCCAGTCCAGTCTCAGTCCAGGTCCTTAGATAGGCCCAGTGTCATAATAACTGGACACCTTAACTCCTTTAACTGGCTTACAGAAAATCTTAATGGTAATGCATTGTTCGAGTATATGCACCGATTAAACTTCCATGTTATCGCGCCTGGGGTTCCAACCCATTAGCCATTCACTACCACTACCAGATATTGACCGGACATCCTTGACATAGCGTTACTCAAAAATGTCTGTTTGTCGATAATATTCATCGATACAATACTAGAGCTTTACTCAGACCATAGACCAGTCCTTTTGCAGTTGGGCCAGCCCGCAGGTGAGGTCCTTCAGACCAAAACCATCGAAGACAGGCGTAAGCTCAAAGTTAAACTCGAGTCTACGACCTCCCAGCACTTATACACGATTAAACGAAAATAGACTCGCCTGGCTTGCTATCCGCCATTTTTCGCCACATTTCGTTTTCGTATAGAAGGAACTCGCTCCTCCGTGCGCCCTCTTAGGACTTTAGTCCCTCAGGGCTCCGTTCTCTCACCACTCTTCTTCACAGTCTGTACGAGTGATATCCCGAAGGACCCAGTTGTCAACACCGCCCTCTTTGCAAATGACAAGACACTCGACGTCGCTCATTTTGGCAAGCAATTTCTCACAAAAATGCTCTAAAGAGCCACAAATTGCTTAGGTGAATCGTTTTACTTATGAAGAATCGAAGTAAACCTCGAAAAACAACATAGGAAACCCTCTAAATTGCTGGAAATCTGAAAAATTCTCTTAGTTCGATCACCCTGTTCGACCGCAAGATTCCGTAGCAACCAACCGCCATACACCTGGAGTCACATTTGACCTCTCTATGACCTTAACAAAACACATTCGTACAGTCCGCAATCGTGCCAAATTCGTCACTAGTCACCTTCACCCGTTAGTTAACAGCAAGATCAAACTATCCAAGGGACACAAGCTCCACCTCTACAATGCTCCAAATCTATCATGTTCTACGCAAGCGTAGCCTTCACACACACGCCTCATAAATATTTGTATGACCTCCAAGTCCTCCAAAATTTATTTATTCGCATTGCCACCGGAGCTCGGTGGTACCAGTGAAACTCAGACCTGCACAGAGATGGTCAACTCCCGACGACCTCTGAATATTTCGAGGAAATGTCTCGGCGCCACTTTAATAGCACTGAAATACATCCCAACCCACTAGTGGTAAACGCAGCAACCTACGCTCCAACTACAAACGTTAAGGAAAGCCTTTGGAGGCCCCCTAACGTTTTAATTGAACCCCCAGTTTCGCTAGGTTCCGGCGACACAAATGTCGCCTGTCTGTCACAAATAGACAATACACATTCACTTAGTGCCACAATCACTGTTAGGTCAACGGATGGGACACAGCGAGTCCGCAGACGGGCACGTCGCACACCCCTCCACACCGCGTAAACACCGTACACCCGCGTCCCTGGGCGGTTCTCACCACCCAGAACATCGAAAGATACGAGTTAGCCGTCAGAGCCGGGGCCTGCCACCCCCTGTTCGGACAGCCGTAAGATTAATCACCCACGTGCACTGTACACTATCATAAGAGTCATCGTTACGCAAATAACGATGTGGAATTATTTGAATTTTTAATGTCATCAGAAACCAGACCATCAGATATTTCGGCGGTGGAATGAAAAGTGGAAATCTCCCGTCGGACAAGGTGTTCACCTCGTGAAGCGACCAACGCTCCGAATAGTACTTCAGAGCTATTAAATGTATACTACTTTACTTCGGAACTTTAATAGCGTGATTTAGGCTTCAATGTGTTTCGCTTGTGGCGCAACGACAATACCACCTCATCACCACCCTGCTCAGACCTGAGGTCGATAGTACAGTCCGGTTAGCGGTGCGTCTTTAATGTTGGTGGGGAATGCTTGCTGTGTGCGTAAGGGCAAGCGACGACGGTAAAAACGATATGCTGGTGAGGAATGTGTGCCATACTACGCACTTTTAAGTGATGCTGGTGAGAACGATGGGCCGGTGCAAGCGCCAGAATTCTGCCTCATAAATCTGTAGTGAGTCGAGATGAAGGCTTGAAGGATGTAAAGGCCGCACAATACGGTTCTCTGGAGTGAATGACGACTTCTGATTAGTGGCAAATGATGGTTACATTAATGAAGAGTTCATTAAAAAAAGAGGAATGAAAGTGAACGAAAGTAAGACGAAAGTTATTGTTTTTAAAAGATAATAAAGTAAAACGATATGTGAAATAAGAATAAAAGAGAATTTAGTCGAGTAATTAGATGAGTTTCTATATTTGGGATGTGTATTCAGCAGGGATTGGAGATATGATAAGGATATAGAACGACGAGTAAACGCAAGAAATAAAGTAAATGAGGCTCTACACTCTATTGCTAAAAGTCAGAACGTGTCAAAAAGGGCACGTATAGCAATTCACAATGCTATGTTAGTCCCTACTTTAACGCATGGTAGTGATAGTTGGGTGTGGCAGAAGAAGCATGAGAGTAGAATTAATGCAGTAGAAATGCGGTCGTTAAGGAGTACATTTGGGCTGAATCTGAGTGACAATAGAAGAGTGAGAAAGGAATGCTTGGGTGGCTTGGTCATGTAAAAAGAGTGAATGAAGAAAGAGTGCCAAAGCAATTTATGTTGCAGAAGTGAATGAAAGAGTCGGAAAGGGACATCCCAGGCGAAAGTTTATCGACCAAATTAGCGATATATTGCAAAAAGGGTAAATTAGGAGTACCCTTAATCGACGAGCATTTATTCGTAGGTATATGAATTTGGAGGAGGCGAGCGAGGTGTGTCAGGATCGTGCCAAATGGAAGTCTGTAGTATCTGCAAACCCCATTGGGTGACAGGCGTGAGTGTTTATGTTTACGAGTACGTTATGTAATATTTCTTCCGGACTTCAAATGCAATTTCCACAGGGAAATGCGTCTCGCATTAAACCCACTGTAGTGACTGGTTATGAAACCGGGAAACAAATTAAAGTGAATACGTGTTGTAGATGGCCATTATTTATATATATATTACACATGATTACTCAATCCATTACAGTTAACGTTGACGAATGAGCTTTTTGAATGATATTTATTACGTCATTTAAGTCCGACCAAAGTGTATAATACTTTTAAAGAATGGCGATAGTGAGATTCGCAGGAAATCAGAGGGTACAGGGAGCAAGTGACTGAGGACTATATTTTTTGATAGTCCCTTTAGAGTTCCTCCTCTCGAATGGACTCATAATCAACCTCACGTCTTTACTTTTTTGAAACAAAAATATTAAAACAAATTAAACATTTGACAGCTCAATATCTCAGTAACAGCTAAGCGTATTAATTTGCAGGCCACGTGTTACGTTTTCGTTCGGATGGATCTTAAGAAAATAAATAAATATTTGAACAGCCACTTATAAGCATTTATTCGTTGCAGTTTTTCAAAATAAGTTTCCCCCCGCACGGCAGGAAAGTTAGTTACCGCAGTTTTATATTATTTTGAGCTGTTGAGCTGTTATTAAGATACACACCCTGTTTCATTTCCCTCTGTTTTGAGCTGAAGTCAAAGATTTGTTTTAAAAAACAAAAATACATTAAAATTTTAATAAAACGTGTTCAACGAATTCCGTTTGGTTTATGAGTTACATAAAAGTATTTTGTCGCACGTGGAAAAAATGTCGTGGAGAATTTTCAGGTACTTAATCTGTAATTGACGCACCCACGCGTATTCAAAACACCCTCGTCACGTTTTGTACCCCGAGACTCGAGATTTATGGAAGCGAGAACAAAACAATTAAGTACGTTTCACTCTCGTCTGAATTACTCGTAGTTTTATGATGCGTCCATTAAAATTGTAACAAACTGAAAGCAATTTTGTGGGATTAAATATATTCTTATAATATAAGGTGTAAAACGTTATTACTAAACTGAGAAAAATAATTGCTTGTGTCGTAAATATAGTGTCCACCTCTGTCATGTTATAATATTATGTACTATTCAATGTTGACTTATATGTTGTAACATCAATTTTATTTTATTTTTAATACGATTTATGTTACAATACTTACAATTAATATTCATTACTTACAATATAAAAATTGTAATATAGATAAACTAAAACAAAAATTTTAAATCGTCACAAAGTCCTACTCCCAGTAGTATCGTCCCAAGTACGCTGGCTATATACTAGCCATTCAGTGAGAAAAGAACCAGCCCTCTTATGACCAGCAGCGACGACCAGTCATGGATTCAGTCCCTTTAGGAACTTCACTGCACGTGGACCTCACGGACCGGTAGTTTCTACAGCAAGTGGCACGAATAAGTAGTCATTTCTCAAAGACTCATATTTGCACCATTTACTTAATTCTGCTATTTCTGATGCCGCCTAAGTCTCAACGTAAGTGACATCCCACACTAGCGATTTACCTTTTTGATTAACGTCCATTTTAATTCGTAATTTGCATGTTTGACTTCAGCCGTGAATATTTAGGATGTTTAATAACTTATATCTATGGTATTATTCAAATAAATTTCTTTTCATTTCAAACATTCCACCGCTGATTACATGCACCCCTTTAGATTAACGAGGCTTTTAGGGCAGTAAAGACCACTGGCGGATACATCTGATTTTCAATCGATGTGTAATATTCCCATCGTGTCCGAACACAAGGCAATTTGTTTTCGTATTTTTCATTCAACGTGGACACCTGATAAGGTCGCATAAGGATGCAATCTTGATATCCTTAATAACAATAAAAGTTTTTTCATACTCACCACGCTAAGGAATCTCTAAGTTTATGGTAGTACAGCCGGTCATGAATTTTGGTTAGGTATTTATACGAACTTTCTGCATGTCTTAGCAGATCGTCAGTCTTCCTGGCGATGAACGGTCCAACGGTAATTGGTATATTGTGCTATATGGCCGGCTTATTTCAACTTCAGCTTACTGATCCGTGTCAGGATACAGAATATAACTGGCTTAAAGCTGTGCTTTATGGCTTTAATTTGAGGAGATATATATACAACAGTTTATAATGATGATGATTTTCACATAGTTTTTCGGTGTGACAAAATCCGTAGAGATAATATCAGTAGAAGAACAGGAGTAATTGAAATGAGATTAAAAGCGCAAGTCGAGTGTAAGCGGACTCCAAGACGAAAAGGAATCCTACCATCTTGCTACGATGCAAAAGAAAATCCAAGCGCAGACTAAAAAAAATATATTTATGAATATTGAAGAGTAACGACAGTTCGCAGGATAATAATTACTATTTATATTGAGGTATTGGCTATTATTTAAAAGTTTAGTTTATTACACGTGTACAATAACAGTGTTGTAGGTTATTTGTAACACAGGCCAATTCCTTTCATTTTATCCCTTGCATTATTATTTTGTATAAGTTTTACTTCTTTACAATTTGCTACTCTTGGTCAATTACTTATATTTGAATTGTTAAATTATTATTATTAAAATTGGATATTTGTGTACTGTTCTCATCCGGTTGGGCTGAATAAATATTTTAAAGGGAATGATAACAATTCATAATTATAATTATGATAAATATACTAACATTAATAAATTAATAATATAATAATCATAATAATGTCCTCCAGACCGAATGTCGGTCACGGCGGCCATCTCTACGGAAACTAGCCATTTGCGCAGGAGACGATTATAGGCCAAGTGTATACGCAAGCACAGGTTCACTTTCTATTCTCTCACTCTCGTAATCCGATAGGACGGTAAACCGACCAGAAAGAGATCAGGCGCGGGGCCAACGGATTTACGTGTTTTCCGGGGCACAGAGGTGACACACCGCCAACTTCATGACTCCAGGCAGCTACTGAGAATTTCTTGAGGGAAAAACTCAATTATTGATATCTTTGGCTCGACCCGGGATTCGAACTCAGGACCTCATGATCAGCAGTCGCACTACTACAACCACAACATCGATGAGGCAGTCATGAAAAATAATTAATAAGCAGATAATATACAAATAAATAAAAGCGCCACCAATTCAAAGCCTCCAATACAGGAGAGACCAAATGGCTCAAGGTTAGGGGGAAAGGGAAGGAAACCGGTTGACGATGCGGGCAGTATCGAGGAGCACCGCCTTGTGCATTTGAGCCCGGACTGGTCTGCCAAGGGGTCCCAGTCGCCTCAGATGAACCGTAAGGCTGACTTAAGTAAGCCCATTCGGAGAAACGACTACATGTATAATGTCGGTCAGCAGACCACTCCACATGTCGGTTACCTCGTGAGTCAGGTCCAGATATATTGTTCGCTTATTTGTTTCAGTTTTCACAGGGTCCTCGTTATACGGAATAGTAATTTCGACCAAAAATACCATTGACTGTTCCTAGTCTTAGACTTATTCGCAAGAATAGTCCTGACCGTGATAGCCAGCCCAGGACCAGTAGGACCTGGCGCGGTCATTTCTGAAGCACGGCTTTGAACAAATACTTATAATAAGGCAAATTTTGATCCAGGAAAACGTATTTAAAAGCGAGCTCCTGGTTTAGAATCATGGCTAGTAGGTTGAGTCTGTGCAAATTAAATAAAATCTAAGAATTAGAAAGCGCCGAACAACCGGTTGTGATACGTCTAAGCGACTCACTGGTATGGTGACAAGCTCGACGGATGTCGACAATGACATCCCTTAGGATGAATTTCCGATAGTTGTTGGTCTTAATAACCCGATCCTGTATCCCGCAGAAAAATCCTCTGTTTTCTCAAGGAGGTCATCGGAATGTAGCCAGTGTAGGGAGGAAATTTTATCTACGAAAGGCTTATGTTGAGCCTTGTAGAACCTCCTGTGGAGTGCCTTCACTTTTCAAACCGTCTCTCTGTCGAATATGGCCTGTAAGGCGCGGTAGCTAATGCCATGTATAGAGCATTTATCACAAGAAATTACATCCGTATAAAAGAATCATCCGAACTCTCAAATATACAAAATTTGATCTGCTCAAAATTAAAAAAAATATATTGGACTAAGTTTGTATAAAAAGAGGTATTATGATATTAAGGAATTTATGGATTACAATAACCCCTTGGAATTAGGTGATTGCTACCAAGGTATTTCTAATTTTATTGTGTTGATTAATTGTATAACAAACATGGTTGTAAGCTGTTGTTTAAAAGTTGTAAGAGTAGTAGTAAAAGTATCATCATTATATTAAAATATCAGGTATTATTATTATTATTAAAGTATCTTTCTAGATATGTCATTTAAAAAAATTGGTTGACCCTGCAAGCCATCCCTGCAACTTCCCGCTAATTTCTATAT
>DWHP01002849.1:0-13991 GCA_018247895.1 Parnassius honrathi
GGGTAGTAGATATTTCTACACAGCCGCATAGGGTCGAAGAATATTCAAAAATTTATAATGCTTCATTTTAATATTAAAATTATATTATATGTAATTCAAATATTCTAACCTAAATAGCTCTTATGATAACATTATTCCAATACTCTTTATTAAAATTATTTTAAACAATAAGACAAACAAAGAAAGAATTCTTAATGAGCCGAATGTTTGCATACATTTGCGCTGTTTAGACGTAATTGTGCCTCCAAGCAGGGACATTCTCGAACGTGTTTTCAAATCGCGAGTTTCTTTGTTTACAACTTTATGGCTTCTAAACGTGAGCTTGCATTTTAAACCTTCATTGAACTTGTCTTGCAGAAATACGTCTGCCTTTGCGTCCGATTACAATCGGGATGTCTTCGAGGCAAGAGTGAATAGGCTTTTGTTAAGCTAAGATATTGTGATTTACCATCTAGGGCTTATTTACTACTTACCATCTGGTAGCGTGGGGCTTGCTAGCTAGTGAACTAGAGCGTTACTAATAAAAACTAAAAAGGGCGGTACTTGACTCGAATAAGATAGTGTTTACAATTGAATAATATGGTTACATATATCATTTATATCATACTGGCTACTCCACCTAGTTGGGTGAGGGAGGTACTTATACTGTAGGAAAGTATCAATTACGCAGGCTATATTAAGTATAGCTCCAGATCTGAGGGGGATGGTTTGCCATCAGGTTTTTCTTTTGTTTTCATCATTAAAAGAAGTTTACTTTTGTCATTGTGAAAAAAACAACAACAAGATAATCTAGTTTTTGGATTCGATGGTATCGCTGGCTAGTAAATCATCTATTAATAATTTCAAAAAGAGCTAAATTATTTTATACAACTTGTGTAAAATTTAAAGTACCAACCTAAAAATAACAGCGTGAAGTTATTATGAAGTGCTACGACAGGATGTTTATTTGACAAAGAAATCATAATTCAATTTCTGTAACGAATTCATAACTAAATTTCTCTCTTTGCCGGAACTGGAAACAATAACGAAGTAACGAACGATCTAGTTCATTGGAGCCGTAGAGGCTTTTGGAAATTCACAAGTCATTTTAAAACTTTTTAACATTCAATTACGTAAAAGGGTTCTAATCGTCAGCAAATATCTTGTAAATTTGGTTGAAATTCACTAATTATATTCCTATTGACTAGCAACTGTATCTATGGTTGTAGAGTGAGTAAGTTTAATTGCATTTAATATGAATGTTAAATAAGGAATTATCGACTTCTGTGTTATAGGAAGGTAGATTTTGCTTTTCACTGTATGGTAACACTGACACTTTTATGCGATAACAGAGGATATTAAAAGTTCAAGTACTCTTCCTAACATTGTTTAGCGGCGGAATCTGTACACCACGGTGATATTGTAAGCGCATGGTCAACTCGTGGAAAATAAATGAACGCTAAGCAATTATATATCGTATGAAATTAATAACGAACCTAATCCATAAAATAACTACATTTATTTACTTTATGAAGATGACGTGTACGTGTTATAGTAAAAAGATAGAAAAAACAGCTAATGATATAAGAGTTTAATAAACTTAAACGTGTTGTTTAAGTTTGATCATTGCATTGATCGTGAGCTGTGATTGATGATCCTAATAATTATTTTATTGTATCCATGTGATCCTGATCAGCGTACTAGGATAGTAATTATTGTTTTGTCATCGGTCTTTAATACGAGTGCAAAATTTTAAGTCAATCGGCAGTCTACAAGTTGATAAAAATTACGTTAAAAGATCCCGTTACATAGATAGATATATACACGCGAAGCTTATAAAAGCGTGTTAAATAAATACGTCGTCGCAGTGTGCGAAGACCATTAGTTATAGATATTGTGTTATTGATGTACGGCTACCAAAACTGATTTAACTCCAATAAATGAACAGACGCGCCAAAGTTACTAAGTAACTAAACCCGCTACAACACTCACAAGCGAACCTTATTGTCTTTAGAAGGATAGGATCTTGTCTGAATATACGTTTCAATATTTTGGCGCGCGATTAAATATAAATGATCCAAGCAATGTCTGTCTCTTTATAAGTTTATTGCGATTATAACGTAAGTTTTTTCTTTACATTACTTTCAAAAACTTAGAGCAGAATCAAAAATGCCTTTACACGATATTAAATTTTAAAATAAATTTTATTTTATTTTATTTTAAAATTTAATATCATATATTGTTTTTAATAACCATTTAATTTCTAACTTTTGTTATTCATATTTTAACCGACTTTTGTTATTCATATTTTTAAGTGCTGATACATTTTTACTTGTTTGTATTTTGGCGTGACAACGTCTAATCAATTGATGAACGCCGCACCAGCTGCACGCACGAAATAGGATGACTCGTTGTAACATTACGCTCATTGTAACGTCAATCGGAGCGAGAGCGCTCCCCGAGCGAGCGAAAGGCACGATCGGCTTCAACGTGCGACTTGCACCGCATCTGTCTCTCTTCCACAAAATATGCAATCATTTCATCAATGTTTTGTTATGACGTTGTTACATTAAACTATTGTCCCTAAACTGACTTTACAGACAACCATTTTTTGTAACAGTTTACTCATATAGTAAATTCATTTATCACACGAACAAAATATATTCTCAAATTAATATACGAGGTTCGAGTACTGACTTATGTATTATGTGCAAACAACAATTTTGTTTTAACGTCTAAGTACTAGTATGCAAGTAATGCGTGAAATTTACCACTTTTTAAAGAAAGAAGAAAAAATATTTTTAATGTATATACAAAATTGTGTGTCATGTCTGCTATCCATTCCCATTAGTAGCGTTATTAGTGGAGTTTATTGTTTGATAAATTTCCTTACTCTGTACCACACCTGAAAATTTCTTAACAGTAAAATTAATTAACTGATTTTGGCCTCACCCGTATCGCACATTAAAACATGAGCATCACGCTTACTACTTATATGACCAACTGTGCATTCTAGTCTATTTACTGAGTTGGTATAGCGTCTGTGTTTGTGTTTCTTTTTAACTTATATATGCTACACGTAGCCATTTATTACTTGTAGTAACAAATGGCTACGTAATGAACGGTTGTAGTGGCGGTGTAAGAATATCCACTACCCAATACCGTCCCGAGGGTAGCGTAACATGCGGCAGCTCTAATTTCGCCCCCACTTCCCCGCGCGTCGTATGCTATGTACCGACATTTTTGTAATCACTAATACTGTAAGTAGATAGGTCGTCGGATACTCATTAAATTAGTTTTATCATATTTATGTCCGTTTCTATACGCCAACCCAGTCGCTTCTTATATTTATAACGGTTATTTCCCATTTTAATTTTACGTCGTCCTGTTGCGTAATGTGAATTCTGATCGTAAGCGACACAGCTTTCCCGTTCGAAAGCCGAAGCGAAACTGATCGGGCGGCAGGAATAAGGTTCGAGGACTTCGATAGTTTAGGTAATTTATTTATACCGTAAAAATAATGCTTATTAAAAAAATAAAAAACTTAAGCCCTGCTTTATAGTTAGTTCAGTTAATATGCAAAGTTTCACGATCTAATTTAAAGTGTTTTATAATACCAGCGGTTTATTGTTCAGTTCGGAGGTAATTTTGGATTTTTTTCTATCGAGATAATTTTATGGAATCGTGTTTTTGTCTGACATAGTACTTTACATTAATCCTCAACTTTACCATATGTTTATTTCAAAATTAATGCTCCAATTTTTTCGATGTAACGGAGGATCGTGCTAAGCCATTTGGATAGCACAGGCCCCTATTTCCCCTTAGATTACTAAAAAACTGCGGTTGCTAACCCGCAGGCCGAACGAGGCAACTATGACAATGGCCATGAGACAATCTATGAGCGAGGCTTATGTTCAGCAATAGACTTCAATTACTTAGGCTGTAATTGATGGAATGGATGGATGCTATACGACATGCTAGTTGCGGGCAAGAACAATCTCAGACGATATAGAGTAACTTGGTACTTGCTCAAAGAAATTGCAACAGATTAGTAAGAAAGGTACTCTTTTTTTATAGAAGAGTGGGCAAACGAGCATACGGTTCACCTGATGTTAAGTAACTACTGCATCCCATGAAAAACCGCAACAGCAGGGGAATAGCAGGTGCGTTGCCGGCCCTTTAGAAAGGAGTCAGCTCTTTTCTTGAAGGTCCCCAGTTCGTACCGGTTCGGAAAAATTGCCGGTGGTAAATTATTCTACAGAGAGGTTGTACGCGGAAGAAAACTCCTAGTGAAATATACAGTCGTGGACCGCCAAGCATCCAGATGGTGTGAGTGGTATCGGGAGGTTTGCCGCGTAGTGCGTTCATAAAGTTTGGTGGCTGGGATTAATCTGAACAATTCCTCAGAGCACTCCCTGTGATAGATGCGATAAAATACGCAAAGAGATACATCTCTTCGCAGCGCCAGCGAATCAAGCCGATCGGAAAGCACTCGGTCATCGTCGGTTCGAGCCACTCTGCGCTGGATGCAATCAAGTGGAAGGAGCTGGTACTGGGGAGCCCTAAGTAAAGTTGCAGACGGTGTGTGGGCAAGAAATACTCTCCCGCTCTGCTGAGCACGCCAAGCTTTTTAGAGGACAATTTGGCCTTTTCTTCCAAGTGACCACGAAACTGCACGTCATTCGATATGTCGACGCCGAGGATACCGATACTGGCTTAGGCAACAAGGGGAGTGCCTTGAAACTGAGGAGATACGACAAAGGGGTTCTTTTTAGCGGTTAACGCGCGAACTTGTGTCTTCTGGGGGTTAAACTGGACTAGATTAAGTCGCCCCCAATCCGAGACTCTGTTTAGCAAAGACTCGACTTCAGACACAAGTTTGTTCCGGTACTCGGAGACGTTTTCCCGAGAAATATTGGCACGGCCGGTGTAAAGAGCATCACCAGTGCTGTCATCTGCATAGCAATGAATGTTAGGGATTTGTAACATATCATGGACCTCCATTTGACATGATCCTGAAACACCTCTCTCGCCTCCTTTACATCCATATATCTACGCATACACGCTCGTTGGTTAACGTTACTCCAAATCTGGCCCATTTTCAACATATCGCCGAGTTGGTCGATCAACCTTCGTCTAGAACGTCTCTTCCCGACTTTGCCATTCATATCTGCAATAAACTTTTGCTTTGTCACTCTTTACTCGTTGGTTCTTTCTATATGACCAAATCACCAAAGCATTCCTTTCTTAATCCTGGTCACAGCATCATCTTTTCTTGAGCTCTGTATGTTGTTAAGAGTTGTTGTCTGTCGGATGCTTAAGAATTTTAAGAGTATTCCACCAAATTGATTATTGCGACACCCAAGAAAAGGGGTGATGGATGCCGCCTATTTTTTTATAGAATAAGGGCCAAAAACGAGCACACATTCCATCTGATATTAAGTGGATGCGGTACTTCATCTATATCTGCAGATATCCTCCATGAGGGATCATAACTAGAGAATCACTTCTGTGGACTAAAATGGAATGCCTCGTCTCCAGTAAAAAGAGTGTCCGTTTGCAGTCACCATACAAAGCACATTAGCATAAAGCTGCTATTTTATGAGAGTGCGGTGTTTTCTTTTCTCGTTCGAGCCGACCTATTCGTGCTACAACTATAATATACCTGCAGCATGGTTCTACCACGTACAATATATACATGGCATATATGGTATTATATACCATATGACATCATCGTGACAATATAAAAATCTTAGGTACAACGGACGACAGAGGTCAATGTCAAGTGTCACACTAGATCGATAAAACTATACAATGAATCACCGCAGTGTTTGACTTCTCTGACTGTAAATCCATACAACACGCTCACACAATTGTTTTTCTCGATAAATCAAAAGTTTCAGTAGAAATAATCTTTGTGATAAATTGCTCGAGTGATAGCATCTTACTTTTAATTTGATAACCAACGCACATTTTATAAATCACTGATCGTGACTACAAAATTTCGTCAACATACTTAATATTCAAAACAGGACCGGTTATATTTGTGTAAAATGCACTTAGAAGGAAAGTGATGTTCACTTTAAGTTTTACGGGTTGAAATTTAAGTCATTGGCATCCATTTATATTTTTAACCTGCGACAAAAAAGGGGGGTGTTATATTTTTAATGTGTGCATCTGTGTGTCTATTCTTGGTATAAATTAACATTAATTTTTAATTTTAACTTAAGCTTCTAAATTTTTAAATTAATTTAGTTTATAAAGTTTAAAAAAAACCCCTCGCAACAATTGGAGCTGATGAACGTCAAACGGCTGAAAAGATTTATCATAGCTAAGTACACTCTCGATCGAGTCATCTTTTTCTTACAAAAAAACTAAATTTACATCGGTTCATCCGTTTTGGAGCTACGATGCCTCATACAGACACACAGAAACACAAATGCACAGATACACACTTTAAACATACAACACCCTCTTTTTGTTGTGGATTAATGATATAAATTAGTAGCGACACGGAAATATACTAATAGCAACGAAAACTTAAGCAATGCACTAAAATATCGCGGTCTCAGAGAGGTGTTGTTTAAGGCACTTAAGTCTTTGTATAATTTGTTTCGAATACAGCCTTAAATTTTCCTTTAGGTCAATGTCTTTAATATTACGTTAGAGTTCACGATTTATTGACGTTTTTTATTTATTTCTCCTATTATATTAATTTATTGAGTGTTTCTTGTGATAGTTGTCTCTTGAAAAATGACTAATTCGATTTTTAAAGTATTCCTTTTTTGTAGTATAATCTACGATTTGCGTCATTTTAGACCAAACGTAGTTTCTATGAAGTTTATAGTTTTAGTTAAAATGTTGAAATTCCATTGATAAGAAGAAGAAACATGACAAAAGCTGGATGAAGTTTGTTTGCTAACGCTCCACAACACACTCAAGGAACGTATTGTAAATGTATTTTGTAAATACAAATAATGTCATTATTTATATTAACGGTGACTAGCCATCTGCGCAGGACAGAATTATAGTGTACAAATGTATCCGCAAGCCCAGGTGCACGCTCAGTTTTCTCACCGTCGTTGCCCTATGGGACGCAGTAGGTCAATGAAATGGACAGTAATCCGACACAACCGGAGAGAGATCAGGCGCAGGATCTACGGCTTTAAGTGCATTCTGAGGCACGAGGGTGAAACACCGCCTACTTCCTGACTTCGGGAGGCTATTGAAAAGTTTTTGGTAGAAATACCCCATAACTGATTTTGGCATGACCAATAATTATTCGTGATGACTGATTTTGAAGTCCTGCCTCGTAATCAGTCACCGCGTATACGACCCCTAAACCACCAATGCAGTAATTTTCTTGTAAATATAACATACTTTTGTTAAACGGTATATGTCTGTTCAAGTTGTTGTTTTATTTTTATACCTATATAGTGATTGATGTGTTTATATTTAATAAATCTAAATGCCTACTTATGTATGTGACTTGTATGCAATAAATGTTTTTCTTAGAGTAGGTCGATGAAAAACTTCCTTCGTATTTTGTTTGTACAAAATTAAATAGAAATCTCTTTGGTTGTACTGTTTGTACCTGGCTGATTTAAAAATAAATACATAATATAGGATATTAAGAAAAATAAAATAAAACGTAAGTAACACTTTCCAATTGTTTTCCTGTTCGCCAAAATGAGTGAATCTAACAAAATTCGATACATTTTGAAGTTTTATTACAAAAAAGGGAAAAATGCGACCCCAGCCGAGAAAAATATTGTTGACGTATATGGACCTAATGCAGTATCAGTAAGAGTACAAAGTTGGTTCAAGCGTTGTCAATCGGGAAATTTTGATGTCACAGATGCAGTTCGCGCCGATCGCCCTCATACTGACAAAGTCGATGCCATTTTAGAAAAAGTGGAGCAAGATCGGCATATTAGTAGTTACAACATAGCCGAGGAATTTAGGCTTGACCACAAAGTTAGACACACTAGTTCTGACCCATTTGAAAAATTCTGACTATACAAAAAAGCTCGATATCTGTGGCGAAACCCGGATTAAAACGCAAGAAGGTGATGATGTGTTTATGGTGGGATTGGAAGGACGTCGTTTATTATGAGCTTTCACCGCCGGCAAAATCATCGATTCTGATCTCCACTTCTTTCGGTCGGATTTTTTCCTGTTTTATTCTCTTCAAAATTCTTTGGGTAGTGTTAAGTTAACATCAAGAGAGGACTGTCAAAACTACTTATCGCATCTTTGATCAAAAATCCCAAGATTTCTACAGTAACGCTCACTAGCAAAAAGATGGCAACAATTTATCGAAAAAAATGGCACATATGCTTAGTCGGGTCGTAAATTCTGTCAAAACCATATTATTTAAAAATTTTGAATAATGGCTACATGAATTTTGCCAATTTTAAAAATATAACGTTTGCGCTTGCTGAAAATAAAAAAGACTCTAATTTTCATTTATTTTCAAATATGGAGTGGTCGAAGAAAGAAGATAGAGTAGCGGTTGTCGCATTGCATCGCTGTGGTTACGCGCCAAAAGAGATTTTCAATATTCTACAAAAATTGAAAATAACCCTAAGATTTGTTTATCGCACTATCAAACGATTCACTGGAGATTCAAGCTTCAATGATCGTAAGAGGACCGGTCGACCTCGTACAGTTAGGACACCCGCGTTCATCAAATCAGTGAATGCGCGAATTTACCGAAATACTATTCGTAAACAAAAAATCTTAGCTCTGAGTCTAAGCAGAACCACGGTCAAAAGAGTGATCAGTGAAGACCTAGGACTACGAGCTTATCGTAGGAAGACCGGACATTTTTTGAACGAGTAGTTGAAAAAAATTAGGCTGGATAGATCCCGAGCTTTCTACGGCGGTTCGCGGGATAAAAATACCGCTAATAATTTTGTTCAACATCAAAGAAAGTTATAATAAACAAAATGATAACATGTATGCCCACAGCAGGGAAGAAGCCAGCGCGCATATTCTGAGAGTTCAAAGAGTACATTATCCTTCGTAACTCATGGTTTGGCTTGGAGTCTCATATTCAAGCTTAACTGAGATGTTTTTCTGTGAAAAAGGTGTATAAACTGGTGCCGAGGTGTACAAAAATACGGTCCGAACAAACATAGTGGAACCTCTTTCTCAAACAATTTTGTCTCACACAAAAAAACAGACATTGGATAATCCAACAAGACTCTGCACCAGCTCATAGGGCACGAAGCACGCAAAACTGGTTGACTGCACATGGAATTGACTTTATCGGACATGAAGATTGGCCCTCTTCTAGTCCAGATTTAAGTCCACTGGATTATAAGATATGGCAACATTTGGAGAAGAAAGTCTGCGCTAAATCTCATCAGAATTTGGAATCTCTCCGAGCATCTTTGGCTACAGCAGCGTCAGAAATAGATATGAGTGTGGTGCGTGCTGTGATGATGATGGGCCGCGTCGATTAAGGGCATGTATTCAAAATAGGAAAGTGCATTTTGAATAATGTAAATAAAATTGTATTCCAAATTAAATTACCTTTCATTTCATATATAATTTCTATATAATTATCAAAAGTGTATTATTAATTTTATAAATTAATGAAAACTTATGACCTGACTAAGTATATTATAATAAAATGTAATTAAACTTACAGAAATAAATATCTTTTTGTTTATAAAATTTCACTTTTTCTCCGACCTATTATACCGTATTACGTGAACAACTCTTTCTTTAAGTTCTAATTTAGTACGTGCTTGGCGGTGAAAGAATATATCATGAGGAATAACATTTTTTTTTAGTATAAGGCTGACAAACAAGAATACAGTCAACTGGTGGTGGAGGAAGGAATGGTGGAAGTAGATGCTGTGGTCCATATACAACTGCATCTATAGGACTACGATGAAATACCTCGTTTCTCGTGAAAAGGGTTTTCTACACTTATCATTTGAAAAAGCAGCATTGATGCGTTATTTTACGCTAGAATTCTGTGAGATTGTGGTCCTCCTTGGTCGAGCCGACCCGTTCGTGCTACAATCATAATAGAGCTGCAGCGTGGCTTTACCACGTATAGAACGTTTATAAATGAAATTCCATATTTTATTATATTTATCTGTTCTATGTTCATTGTAATAATGAGTTCTTGACAATATTGCATTAAAATACTTCTGTTACTGGGAATTTTCAAACCTTGTTAACAGAGATTAGATCTCATATATATTTTCGATGTTTACCTCCATATTTAGGACTTCGTAGCTCAATAATCCGTATAAGTGAGACTATTTATCCGGTTTGGACAAGATATGAGACGCTTGTTTACAATATAATATACACTTTGTTTAAAATATTGAATTTTATTTATAGACGTTTTACACGTGGTGGAGCCACTCTGCAGCTATATTATGGTTGTAGCACGAATGGGTCAGCTCGACCGGAACAGGACCACGCTCTCAAAGAATACCAGCGTAAAATTGCAGCTTAATACTGCTGAGTTTCGTATGGTTAGTGTAAAGATCCGAAGACCCTTTTATACTGCAAACGGACCATTCCATCTTAGTCCTCGGGGGTAACAACTAATCCGCCTTTAGATTCTTAATCGAGGATAAATGTAGATGTCTATTGGCCACAGCATCCACTTATAATTAGGTGGACTGTGCGCTCGTTTGTCACCCTTATTCTATTAAAAAAATCATTTCGACCTCGCATAGTGGGAGCCTCTATAAGAACAAGAGTAATGTTAACCTGCCTTTTTGGGAAACTGGGTAAATTAAACGCCTCTAAAATTGTTAAAAATTCCAAGTCCCTTGAGATCCCTTTTAACCAGGATTCACTGTATTATCATATGCTTTGTTAAATGAAATATATTACAACTATCTTTTTCTTTTCCAGTCGGAGGATCGGTTTGCTGGGTACAAAGGCGTTCGCGACATAACTATCAAGAAGGTAATTTAACTTTATACTTATATCTACGGATTCATTTAAGGTGACAGAGTATAGGGGAATGTCCTGCTGGTCCATAACTTTTACCAGATCCAAAAAGTAGTGATGTTGGTAACCGAATATTTATCAATTATCTTAATCCTATCGATTAAAAACCTCAAATTATCAATTTTGTGTTTGCATAGACTTGAACCCGACTGATACTTGAACTCAGGACCTTTAACTGTACTGTACTTTTATGTGCTCTTGCCATACTTTTATAATTAACAATGGTCGATTGGTATTCTTCTATCGATAACTTCTATTACCTGGGTGGAGACCTGGTGTTCTGAAATACGTGGCTAGTCCGAGAAGTTTCCGACCTAACAAAGAACAAGACATTTTTTCTTAAGATTTATTTTTATTTTTCTGCATAGTCACACTTCTCACAACGATGCTCCCATCTCTCTTACCCATTCAAATAGTACTCGACGTTTTTCTCCGCAAAATAATTGTTCACGAAGGTGATTGCCCCCTCATTTGATGAAAATCTCTGTCCTCCGAGCGTAATTTTTAGATGATTGAACAAAAGTAGTCGTTTAGGGCTAGATCTGGTGAATAAGGCGGATGGACAAGCAGTTCAAACCGTAATTCGTGAACATAGCAACCGTTGAACGGAGAGACGGCGCGTTGTCATGGTGAAACAAATGTCAACTAATCATGCCTTAGTATGATCCTGTAATAGTTTTTCCTGTTTTGAAGATAATCTATTAATATATCTCCATGACTATTTCAAAAAGCAGTCGCCATCACTTTCCCAGCCGAAGAAACAGTTTTTACTTTTTTTGGAGCCGGTTCCCCCTTTGCAGTCCCGTATATTGACCGTATTTTTCCGGGCATATAATGGTATATCCAAGTTTCATCTACGGTATTAATTCTAGAGTAATTAATTTAAAACTTGGATTTATCGCTCCTAAACTGCACCAACAAAGCGTTGGAAATGTTCATTCGAACACGTTTTTGGTCTTACGTGAGCAAACGCGGCACCCAACGCGCTGACAGCTTTCTCATGCTTAAATCTTGATTTAATATGTAACAAACACGTTCTTTGGACATTTTCATAGTCTTTGCTATCTCTCTCATATTAATTCGGCGGTCTAGCACCATTTCGTGAACTTTAGCGATGTTGTCGTCAGTAGTTGCAGTTTTTGGAATTTTACTGTGGAAAATTATGGTGCAGAGTCTCTACACACAGAGTCCAACTCATCTTTTATTTTCGTAGGCATATTGCGTTTCAAAAACAAAAGTTTTGTTACAGTTCGATACTCAATTTCTTCCGTTTACGCAAAAACACTCACATCGACTAGTCAGAGGACTGTCAAATAACAGCTACACGTTAAAAATGTCTACAATTTTAGTGCGTAACTGTCTAAAAATGCACAACTACATTCACTAGATTTTATTAACAAGTGCTGCCATCTTCACAGTGAGGTCGCAACTCGGAAACTTTTCAGACCAGCCTGGTACATACCTAAATACTGCTTAGTTTTAGCACCAGTTTAGCACAGTATACTAGCCTACTTATATATGTTAGGCTGTAGTAAATATTTCGAAACTGTCAACTATGCAGAAGACATTATAATTCCACAAGAGTGCGCGTTACATTGTAGCACACATCATCATCATCATCACCATTGCTGAATATAAGCTTCCCACAAGCAATTCCACAAAACAAGGCGTGAGTCATCTGCATCCATAGACTTCGATTGACGGGTTGCTTTACATTCCACTTACCGGTATGAGGCTGCCACTCAGGAACATTCCTTCTCTATCGGTTGCCAGTTCTTCGAAACATATGACCCTACCTACTTCAACATATCCAGCTCATTATAATCTACCAAACTCGATGTAACGCTTATGTACAAGGTTAGAGACGATAGAACAATCTTAACGCAAGTAAACCCAAATCCAAACATCATTAATGTAAGTAGACTATCGTGTATAAGCACTCCATATAGGCGGCTTGATCGCAAGGAGCAATTCTTTTACTTAGGTTACTGTGGGTCTTTTGATCGTCTACTGTTTAAAATAGTAAATAAAAGAACTTCAAAATGTACGTTTTACTACGTTCGATTTAAACTAAATATTTCGTGTGAGTGATTTCGATAATATTCGAGGTCAAGGTTGATCAAGGATGTTAGAATCGTCGCGGGCGCCACAGCAACTTTATTTGTTTTTTCTCAACAAATTATTAACTATTTTTATTAAATGGATGTAACAGCTGCCATTCTTACAGTGGTGTTTACATTTATATATTGTACGTTGCATAGCACTAGGTATTCTGCCATATAGAACTCAAAGACCAGAGTTTCTATAGGTAATAACAGCTGGGTAGAGAAGAGAATACTTTGTACTTGGTGAATTTCATAAAAGGGAGATTTTAATATAGCCTAGAAAAATTTAACAAAATTCATAGTACAAGGTTAAAGTTTTCATAATTTATCTCGTTATATATGTATATGTATACACAAGGTGTTAGTTTAAACACCGTTGTCACTAAAACCATAGGTTATAGGCTTTAATATAAGAATATTTATCCGATTTTTAAAAAAAAAGAACGCTATTTTCTTTTATAAAATTTAAAAAGGCCCTAGAACGCAAAGGGCATTTGAAAGATAAGCTGACTTGAGTATAAGTGATACCAAATCACTGGTTTCAAGGATAACGGTGACTACACTAAGACCATGTATATAAATTTGTTGTAGTTATATGTAAAACTGTAGTCAATTTATTTGCGTCTTGTAAGAAACTATGTAATAATGTCCTTCAGATCGAATTGCGGTCACGGCGGCCATCCTCAATGGAGACTAGCCATTGGCGCAGGACAGGATTATAGTGGGTATAGTTTCTAGTCTTAGGTAAACTAAATTTTGATTAATTTCCAGGGTCCGTCGGGCTTGGGCATCATGATAATAGAAGGTCGGCACCAGGAGGCAGGTCGTGGGATATTCGTGTCGGATCTACAAGAGGGTAGTGCAGCGGAACAGGTAGGATAAATCTGAAAGGATAATATATAAGAAGAAGAGGATCAT
>DWHP01002850.1:0-13991 GCA_018247895.1 Parnassius honrathi
ATCTCCTGTCTCTCTCCCTCTGTCGCCTCTTACGACACCCACGGGAAGATATGGGGTAGTGGATATTCTCAACCGCCGTAAAAATATTACTCATCACGAGATCTTAAAATAAGTATGCAGAAGATGTTAAAACAAGTAACATTATCAATTCAGTGTTTTAAGGCATTAGCTTCTGCCTACAACTGCGCATGCAATATGCTTGTTATACCTTAAAGTAGCTTCTGTTATTGCAAATTATTTCTTCCTACATATTTTCCAAGTTTCATCACCAATCATTGAGTGGTTTCAGGGTCCAGTAATATTAAACATATTGCGTACATCCCCACACACATTATTTTATATTTGTTTGATGTGTCGATGGATGCAGGTGTCATGGGACCTTACTTTGTGATGGACTATAGTGATAGTATGATAGTGTAAATATTAGTTTGATAGATAGTGTTATACGTACATATTATAACCTTGAGCCGTGGTAAATCTGTAAATATTACAGTACCTAAGCAATCCGGTTTCGAACGCCGCTGGCACCAGTTGAAATTTTTACTTACAATTTTAAGAAAATACTTCGAAGACATTTGAAGTCTAACAACACGCATTGGGACAGCGCGGCAGACTTACCTAGCCCTGGAACATGCTCAGAAATAGTTTCCGTGCCCAGGAGTGAGGTGTAATAAGCTGTAACTTTAACTTTATACGTACGTATACAGCTGGTTATATACTTACTTATATACTACAGTACTGAATCCACAAACGTGAGTGAACAATTACGTAGACTGAAAATAGTATTTCACTCAAGAGGAACCGCGGGTAGCAGCTAGTAGTTTCTCATAACTTTGAATTATAAATCTGACTGCCAAAGCAAGTCTACCAAACGTTGCAATAACGGCAGATTATCTCGACAAAAGTCTATGCGCAGCAGTAGGTTACTTATAACAAGATCATTCTGGTGGTATTCGACTCCTTTAGGACAACTTATTAAATTTAAAATGACAAACCCACACCACAGACGCGTCACCTTTGAGTTCCAAGAATGTTTCGTAACACGTAGTTATACTGGCGGAGAGACCCTTTGTATCGGAACAAACCTTGATATATATTCAGACGAACTCCAAACAGTGAAGTTATATATATATATTAATCTTTCAGCAGTTCACAGTCGGTGAATGTCCAATACACAAAATACTGGTAATAAATTCAACTAATATCGTTATTAGTTACCACACAATAAAAAGAAACATAAACCATCAACAAACGATGTTTTCTCCGGCCGTCACTATCATCAAATCAAACTCCGCTATTAAGAACGCGTCTTTTATGATTCCAACAGAATTAAAGTCGCCTAACTTATTTAAACGGCAAAATCAATTTACGCTTACATCTAGCGCCAGATTAAAGCATAACTCCTGCGCTATCTCAATACAAACTTTGTTACGAACTCAACGCAAGTCGGACTAGATTATAAATTGTAATCAACAAAGGTTCTAAACACATTATGCTTGCAAATAGTGACGTTCTAAAACAGGTATATCATGTATTACATACAGGTATATAGTTAAGTCACTTTAATTTTCCAAGTGTTTTGTATTGTTCTAGAATTAACCGGAGAATGTATATCCTTTTCGTAACGTTTGCGGTAATGTATTTCGTTTATGAAGTATTTGCTTTGTTGTAAGTTGTTCAAGAAGAAAGTAAAAAGTCACAGTCCAACATGTTTCGCAGTTGGACAATAACCCTTCTCCTACTTTTTAGCTTTTGGAACATATACAGTCTAAATCATCCCAATACATCACATATACATATCATAGAAATATTTGTAATTTCTCATACATGGAGATTTCCGTTAACGTTCACCACATGGTACTCGTAAATCGGCACTCAACTTTGCAAATAACAATTTCGTTAGTGTCAGTGGGGGCCGACTCTGTTCGCTTGCGAAAAAAGTAATAATGTATTAAAAAAACATATGTTACTTGAACGCAGATGGTAGGATTTATATTTTCTTAATTTAAATCGATACTTTGTAATGAAATGTCCCTACCAACAAACATATTGCAGGATCTGTAGAAATCGATTTCTATTAATTTCGACGTCAGTAAGCGTTGAAGACATTGTTTTTTTATTTTTTTACATCGAGTATGATAAAAATAAAAAGTAATTCCAATAAAGTAGTACCGACACCGAGATTTTCACACCGCACTCCGCGTTGTTTCTTTTAAATTCCGTAGTTGCGTAGGGGGTTCAGTCATACTACTAATTACAGGACTACGGTACAGGGTTGTTAATTCTTTTATTTTATTGAAATTGCATTAATAGGGATATTTCTTCCTTTTTCATAAAGATCTTGAAATAACAAAGTGTGTGTCGCCTTACAAATGATAATACAACTTTTTACCGTTATTTTCACAGCCTATCGAAAGTCCACTGCTATAAACTGTATACTGCCTCCTCTATAGATTTTCTGTAGCTGCCACGCTAGGCAGATGTGTTAGCTATCGCGGATTTTTTATTTGTTTTTGTCGTTATTTGGAAGATGCTGCTGGCTGCTGCCCATCTCCTGGTTTATTTTCTTCTGTCACCTCTTACGACACTCATGGAACGTATTGGAGCAGTGATTCTTACACCGCTACTAAAAGGTCGGCCGCATTTACAACGTTTTACCTATTTTAACTTAAGAGTTGGACACTCGCGTTAGAATTTCACTGTGTGCGCGAACATTTTTAATAATTTTTTTAATTTTATTTTAGATATATTAAGGCAAATTAATGGGTTAATGGATGATCAATAAAACTCCCACAGTGTGCTCGTCAACGACGTCTATGACAACTACGTCGACGACGTCACGTCATGACCCAGATGTACTTCGTGCAGAGGTGTCACAGGCGAGAGGTAGAGTCGCGCAACTTCGTAAGGAGTTGCGACAAGCGCGGGCAGAAGTAGCCAGCGCTCGCCGTGGTGTCGATACCCTCGCCGAGTAAGTGTACTGAGTTTATGTTCTCCTGGTCGATAAGAACTGCGGAGATGAACAAATATTATATTGTTATACAGCCCTACATAATGATAGTAAATATGCAAGTAGGCTTAAAGTCTGTTTTTCTTCTTCATCAGCTTATAAACGTCCACTGCTGAATATGAGTCCCTCACGCTTGGCAGGCAGAGTGATTGACGATCGCAGTACCGCCTGGTTGATATAAGATAGTTATACCGCCATCTGTTAAACCTTTGCACCTTTTCGGATTTTCCATAGTCTCTTACCGACACCTACGGTGCGAAACAAAATGGAGCTTTGTGATGGATACTAAGGCTGAGGATTGAACGCCGATGTTATCACATCGGAGGAAAGCTTGGATGCAGTATGCAGTGTACACGACAATAACGACAGTACCCTTAGGACAGAAAGTAACGTTTGCTTATTGGTTCCGATTGGGATTAGAACTTAGGACTCTGTAGAGTGATAGTTTTGTCTTATTTCTTATTCAAATTAATTTATTATCGTTTTCAGAGTGGAGCAAAAATTAAGCGCGCAACAGGGTTGCTATAATATTACCGAAGCCCAGGCTATCATGACTGAGCTGAAAAATATTCAAAAATCTCTAACCTCCGGCGAAAAAGAAAAAGCCGATCTAATGCAGTCACTAGCCAAGCTCAAAGATGACCTTACGCGACTGCAGTTGGGCGAAGCCTCCCCAGACCTCTCAACCCTGAGTCTTCCTCAAGAAAAACTAAGCACTGCCTCACAAACCGATTTATGCGCTGACTTAGTTCCAATCGGTACCAGGTTAGCAGAAATGGCGCGGGTACGCCTACAATATGACGAAGCTAGGAAGCGAATACAGCAAATCCAGCAACAGCTAGCCGATCTAGAAGATAAAGTGCAACCAGGACAAGCGGAATCCGACAAGGACCGTCTTCTGTTGTTTCAGGAAAAGGAACAGTTGTTAAGGGAACTAAGGAGTATAACTCCAAGGACGAGATCGAAGCAAGAGATGAGCGACATTCAAACGGAGTGCAAGAAACTCGAGCAGGACTTGAAGAATGCCTTCGAAATGTCGAACAAATGTATAGCAGATAGACTGAAGCTACATGAGGAGAAGCAGTTGTTACTTCAGCAGTTGAAAGACGCGTTAACTTCTATGACGACTCTAGAAGGACAACTGAAGACTCTGTCAGCAAGTACTCTGTCAGTATCGAGTAGTTCGAGTTTAGGATCTTTATCTACTGCGAGTAGTAAAGGGTCCTTAAGTTCGGGGATCAGTTTCACGGATATCTATGGAGGACCACAGATAGCGAGTTCATTACAAACCGATAAGCCTATCGATATGGTTGATCTGCACAGGAGAGTAGAAAGGTAAGTTTTTATATTATTTATGTTCAGCAATATAATATTTTGGTCAATTTTTTAAATTTATCTAAATAATAGATATTAAAATTTGCCGAAACATTGATAAGCGATATATATAGCCGCGTAGTTTCAGTGTAATGTTATCCAAAACGCCGTATCACAGTCTAAGAGTAGGTGGACCGTGACCATATCATCCCATGGGTTTTGTAATAGGGAGAACAAAGAGCAGCACTATCTGCCTGATAAAAATTCAAAGTAGTTAGTAAAATGATGATAATGACCCAGATTCGAACATGAAAATATTCCTGACATGTAGTGAATGCGCCTTTTTTGTTCGCCTTTTGTAACTTAAACTTACGCTCTAAAAGCTTAAGCTAAGTATAACGTAATAAAAATATAAATAAATAAAAAATAACATTTGTGTTAATATTAATTTAAATTTCGACAATTGCTCAAAAGATATCAGTAATATTTTTGAATCTATAAAATGTAGTATCTCAACTTGATACTATTCGCAGGCTACTCCGAGGTACAAGCTACAACGCAGACAGCATAACCCCAGGAACAAGCAGTTCTCCCTCCCAGCCCTCGTTATCGCCAAGAAGTAGCCTTTCTTCCGCCAGCCCACCACCTCCGCCTCCGTCTTACAACCAGGTATGCTACCATGTTACTTACTCGTATTTATAATGTATGGTCATTTAAATATAATTCTTTCAATATTATCCTAGTCTATCCCAGCCTATGCCGTCAATAACTTCTAAGCCCTCAAAGGCTTGGAAGTTATTGACGGCATAGGCTAAATTAATACTGTTTGTGGGTATTGCTACGTACTTACGATAGATGGAGACATTTGAATAATATGTGTGGTACCTCAAATTCCCCTCTTCCTTAGTACTTAGTCATTTGGCAGTTCGAATTAATAGCAGATAAGTTGGAAAATAAAGCAAGAGACAATTTTAAATAGTACTGATTTGATGAATTTGCAGGTCGAAAGACAAAGGCGGCAGCAGAGAGAGCTGGAGGAGAAGTTAGCCGAAATGAGGATAGGAGTCGCCACGGGGCTCAATGAAGTAACAGGACTTGCCACAAGTGAGTCTACTATTGATAACTTTAATATGTTTCTCCTTTTATTAAGCTTTTAGAAATTATATTAAAGTTTCGCGAGTTCTAGTGTTTAAGAAAATCCTTGATAGCAAATTTTCTCGTGGGTGACATGGGATTCAACTGGGGTCGTAAGGAGGACTAATTCCGATTACGATATAATTGCTTGAAAAAAGTTGAAGCACCCATATTGTAATCGGAAAAGAGAGTGAATAGGCATTTAATAATCAAAGCTAGTACGCCTTACCATCTTCCGATACTTCACCATCGGGATGGATAAGTCAATAAGTGTAGTCAAGATCAGTCGTAAACTGGTTTGCAATAGTTAAAATAAGAGCTCAAGCTGTAGAAACATGTTCTTCGAGGAAGGACCGTAACCGCACAGAACTACCAGTGTGAAATAGAAACGGCACGGTACCAATTACTGCGTTTCGTATGAGTAAGCAAAACCGTAGACCTTTTTTACTGGCAACGGGGCGTTCCATCTTAGTCCTTAGCGGCGACAACGCACCGGAAGTTCGATTCTTGATCGAGGATAAATAGTTTAGTGGAAGTCTATGGGCCACAACATTCACCTATCGTCCGGTGGGCACAATTCTACAAGAAATAATGTTTGTTTGTTCGTATTTTATGCGCTGCCATACCGATCATAAGATGCGGTAAAATATTTTCAACTTATGCTTGTACTTGCGCGTCCTCTGTTATTGCGGCGTAGTACAATTAACACTAGGTAGCGCGCGTATCGTATTAACAAATTTATTTGAAAGTTGTATATCATTAAATTTCCATGAATGTTGTTGTCATTGCTAATAAAATAGTTTAACGCTTCCGAATTAAAAACGATATTTTCATAATTATTTATTCTGCGGCAGTAACGTATCGGGTACATGCTAGTCATATTTTCATTTTAAGAGCTTTTTTTATTCCATAGTCCCAGTACAACTGCAAGGCCCAGGGCGGCCTTGTGAGCCTTTATCGCCCATATCGGAAACACCACCGCCACCACTTTCTCCTAGAACTCCCTCTTCTAGTGGTAAGTAACCTTTTTATCATATAATCTACGAATCAACTTCATTAAAATTACTACCGTGAAGTGGCGGCATAAGCCACTACCCGTGGTCATCCCGTGCATGTCGTAAGACGCGACAAATGGAAATCAAACAGGAAACGGGCGGAAGTATTCCTTGATAACAGCTCAAAAGAATTAAAACACCGCGGTGCCTAACCCGCTTGTCGAGCGTAGTAAGAATGGCGAATATTAAATGAGGCCTGAGGATGTTTATTGGTATGATAGACTACGTTGTAACTATATTGTCGTTGCACACGAATGGTTCGGTATGTATCTTTATCAAATTCAAAAAATCCTATGTTGTATGTAGTTGTAAAGCCATGCTACAGCAGCAGTGGTTGTAGCATGAATGGGTCGGCTTGACCGGTGAAGGACCATGCTCAAAGAGTACTGGCGTAAAATTGCAGCATAATGCATGTGTTTCGTTTCGTGTATATGAATAGACCTGGAGGCCCCTTTTACTGGTATCGTGCCGTTTTTGTCCCCAGAGGTGACAATCGCGGGGTTCAAATCAAGGGATTCTTAATCGCGGATAGATAGGGGAGAACAAAGGATTGTGTGCTGCTTTGTTACCCACACTCAATATAAAAACAACTACCTGTGTCTAAAACACCTCCACGGAAATAGATCACAAGAGTCGTTATAAATATAACTAAGATGACCTGTATGCACTATAAAATGTTCCATTGTTTGTCTTGCAGGTACAAATACTAGATCAGTGTCAGCTGCAGTGAGTGACGAGTCGGTGGCGGGGGACTCTGGTGTGTTTGAGGCGGCGCAAGGCGGTGACGCTTCTAACACAGGTCTGTTGTGCTTTATGTCCCTTTATTTGAGTTTGTTTTGCTTCATTAAGGTGCGTACACGCCTTCGGAGAATCCTATGTCTTATGGTGATAGATGAAAATTCAAAGGGCTTAATCTTTTTAAAAGGCCGGCAACGCATCCGCAATTCCCCTGATGTTGCAATTGTTCATGGGCGGCGGTAGTCTCTTACCACCGGGTGTGTCGTATGCTCGTTTGCCTCCTCTTATACAAAACGAATTCTGTCTTTTTGATTGGTAAGTGGACGTCGTGGCCTATAGACATCCGAATCTATCCACGATAGAGTATTCAAATATGCAATCAGTTATAACCACAAGGGATTACATGCTATACAATGTTACCAGTAAAAAAAGTCTTCAGTTCACGTCACCAATCATATGAAATGTAACAGTTTTATGTTGATGTTTTGCGCTGTTACTCCATGCTTTGAGGCATTCCTTGGTGGAGGCCTATGTTCAGCGGTGGATTTGTGAAGGGCTGTAATGATGATGATGATGACTCCATGCGTCATTCGCCGTTTGGTCAAGCCATAATCGAGCTTTATATATAAATTAACTAACGCAACGTACAACGTAACGTAACGTAACAACATTGAACAGCAGGTAATAGTATAAAGAAGAAGATGCCTACCATAAAATTCAGAACTTAAAATAAAGCAATGTGAAGAAAATATATATTATATAATAGGATATTAGAATGTTATAATTAATTTAAAATAACGGCCCTGAAAGTTTTATAAGAATTTACGTAATAAAATCTATTACATTTACGTAGTTGGTAAGTACTATATTTGTAAATCTAGGAAGACGTCGACCAATATTTTAAGATTATATTTTATAACTATTTCCCTCTAAATACTTTTACCTCGCTCATATACCTTATATCCTATTACCATTTTGAAAAGCATAATCTTAAAGCTTGTACAAAATTAAATAAAGCTTACCGTCTACGCAGCTGTCTCGTTCCTTCCGGGCAGAAGTTATTACACTCGGTACTTGTAATATTACAAAAACTCGCAGTTTCAATATGATATTTTCGTTGTTACAGTTAACAGTGCACAAATTGAAATCAAATTGCGCTACTGTCCCGATGAGAGTGCGTTAGAGATTGGAATCCTGAGGGCGCGGAATTTGCACGCGTTGTACATCGACATGGGCACCGAAGTGTAAGTGTACCTTTGATTTTTAGCATTTTGCCTATTTTCATGGCTTTTCACGTATTTTTAATGTATGTTACGTAGTGCAACATAATGTTCTAATAAATACAATTTTGGTGGTTGGCACGTTATAGATACATGTCGGAAAATAAATAAAATAGCCTACTGGCTCTAGTAACTTACAAACGGAAAGGATCCCAACTGACAGCCTCGTCCAGTACAAGGCTATGCGAAGTATAGGGCGGTATCCCACTAGATAGATTGATGACCTGGTATTACATACAAGAAGTTGATGGATAACCCAAATGCTCAAAGACTTCTATTTATAGTACTGGACTACTGTACTAATACATTGCGCAATAAGTTAAGGTCAATTTTCCATAACTCCTATAGTCGATTGCGAACAGGCGACGTGACTTGTTCTTTTATGAACCGCAAACTTTGTTTTTAATAATCTAGCACGGATTTTATTTAAAAATAGTAACTGTGGTAAATGAAGCGCCTGCCGCGGTCCAAAACTGTGACACATTTATTTTTTCGGAATTGTCGGTCTAGTAGCATACATAAAAGTGGAAGTAAAAATACCCGTATTTTGTGGCATATGTGCGTTCCAAGGAGTTTAATAATTAATTTTAATAATAAAAGTCATGTTTCGGTCTGTACAGTGCGGTGCGAGGTGCGCTAGTGGTGGGCGGCGGCGGCGGCGTGGCGTTCAGCACTGCCGCGCTTGCGTGGCGAGGCGCAGCGCTAGCCTGGCGTCGGGTGCAGCGGGCTGCACTCGGCCCGCGAGCGCTGCGAGCTGCTACCTTGCAGCTAAACCTTGCCGCAGGCGCCGAGTGCTTGGTGAGTGCATATCGCGCCCAACTGCTGCTCTCCTGGTACATTTTTATAGGATTGGGTTACAAACGAGCACACAGTCAACCTGATGGTAAGTGGTTGCTGTGGCCCACTGACACATCTGTCCTCAAATACGAATCCAAATGCAGATGCGTTATCACCCGTGAGCATTAAGATGGAATGCCTCGTTTCCAGCAAAAAGGGCCTCCGGTTCTTTACACTCACCATACAAAACAGCAGCGTTAAGCTGCTATTTTAAGCTGGTGTTATGTGAGAGCGTGGTCCTTCTCCGGTCGAGTCGACTCATTCTTGCTACAGCTATACTACAAATAATATGGCATGACTCCACCACGTAATTATATACGTAACAGTACTGAATGTGATCTCCTGCTGCGTGGGTAATTACCGTACTTTCGTTCTAGGTTAGTATTATGTACTGTGTTTCTTTGACCAACAAGTCTTGTGAGTATGTTATATAGCTTTCGATCTTCTGCTGCTCTCCTGGTATATTATGCAATGTTCGGCATGGTGGCGTTAGCCTACACGCCGAGTGCAGCTTACCTCGCTACTGGCGCCGAGTGCTTAATGACCCCCCCCCCTCACTGATGCTCTCCTGGTATATTATTCAGATGCTTGAAACATTAAAGGGAGAGAAGTCGGCTGCCTCTGAAAGTGAAAACAGACCAATCTTTCTACCGGTTCTCGGAAGCCATTACATTTTTTGGCATTTTCCCACAGTGTTGTTCTCTTATAACACCCTTCCACGGCTTGGAATGGGGTGATGGATGCTTTGATAAATATATTTTATATCGGTTTCTTGATCCAATATTTTGTTCAGCTCACGTAAAACCACTGTCTGCTTCGACTGCTCCCCTGGTAAACTATAGGGGTAGAACATAGTTTTGGATCAAATTCATAATTAAAAACCCTAATGATGACAACTAGCCAAATTCGAGTATTCGGCTTAGAGCCTTGAGTGCCATGTGAATATCCAACAAGGCGAGAGCGATCATTAACTGAACTGTTCTCTTCACAATGAAAATTACCTCCAAAGTTTCCAACATTAAAGGTCAAATTTCTTTACAGGGTTGCGCACAAGTCAGCTTGGCAGACTTTGACCCAGATACTGTATCCCAAAAGTGGTATAACGTGCTCAGTTTCCGAAGTATGAGGCGGGACGAGAGTTCAGATGAATCCACAGTCATTTCTTCGCAAACGTCAACACTCACAAGAAATAGAGGTAAATGATATATATACTAGAACATAAAGATGCCATAATGTGTAATTGTTGACGTAACTAGATAAACAATGCTAAGTATTTTAAGATAGGTAAAAAAAAGGGAGGTCCTCTATTCAATTGTATGTTTTATTTACATATGAATGTCACGCGATATCTTCGTCAATCAGGGCATGCCACTAGGGCATCGCTTACGAATGAGGTGAAATATTTGATAGATCTCATATAGGAAGAAATTAATTTGGTAGAAAATTTTAGAAATTAAGGTTTCTTTCTAAAATATTAGATAATATATTTTATATTGATTGGATAAAAATGGTTAAACTGCGTAAGTTCTTAAAAGTGGAAGAATTGAAAAAGTTGGAAAAAATAAAAGAATACAGCACTGATGCATTATTTTGTGTACACACATACACCAGAAACCGCAAAACTTAATTAAAATTTAACCTTTTCAATGATGATGTCACTGCGTGACCATCTGCGTAACAAATGAGCTGACCTTAGTAAAATTATTATTATCTTAGCCCTCATTGTAAACCGATTTTTTTTCATAAAATGGTCATATTTCAAGAGTATATAAATTCCATATAAATTTGTAGAAAATTTCCACCACTAACATATTAATAGTTGTTACCTTGAGATTGTGATATTTCAGTGTCCACTTAAAAGGGTCAAAGAATTAAACAATCAATAGTTATTTTTAGTTCCTTGGTTTCCTTCCTTTTTACTTTTATTTAAAGTTTAATGTTTTATATATTTAACAAAGCGCTAGACAAATGTAATTGACACAATGATCCTTAATTAACTTTCTGACCACTTGTTTTAAAACCACTGTTATTTGTTTCAAAGGTCCTGAGAGTACGACCGGAGCGGATTGCAACATTGATTGTGGAGACAATTCTGCATCAGAGGACGAAGAATCTCGAGAACCACTTAATCAGGTACCATTTGCAGAATCATAATTGTAAAGGAAGCATGATTTTTGGTATTAAATACAAAAATAATTAAAATTAAAAAATTTCTTTTATATTTCGCAGATAGTGGAAGAGGATTCTTTTGAGGATTACATTCCAGAGGAAGATATAGCTTTGGAAGAAGAGGAAGAATATCTACACCCCACCACTGCGGAAAAGGAGACGAATACCGAGTGTAACTTCTGCCCGGAAGGAGCGAGACAGCTGCATAGACGGTAAGCGTAATTTACTTTTGTACAAGCTTTAAGAACAATGCTTTTTAAAATGGTAATGGGGTATATGGTTCGGGTATATAAGCTGGGGTAAAAGTAGTTAGGATTATGTATCATCTTGAAATATTGGTCGATGTGTTTCTAGATTTACAAATATAGGATTTAATAAACATGCAAATGTCTTAGATTGTATTATGTAAATTTTTATAAAACACTTTCGGGGCAATTATTTTGATTTAATTATAACATTTTACTATCTTGGCAACATAAGTTACGCGTACAAACAGAAGTATATTACGTGTTTCATTTTAATTATATTATTTTGTAACTGTGTAATATTAGGTTTGTTATGTCATTATGATTGTTACTTCATAAAATTTGTAATAGTCTCTTTGTACTATAGGTCTCTTGTAATATTTCATTTTAATGCATCGTGCTGTATATAGCGTTCTCTACAATATAATAAAACCATTGATCGTCAAAATATAGATTATTTAAAGAACGAAGAGCACTCAGGTTATTTTTTACTTCCACCAGATACTTAAAATGCTTGAGGAGAGTGGAGGCCGATGGGAGGCCTCAAGAAGAGACTGCGTTAGAGAAATTATAATAAACCGTCCAAAATACATAATTGTACATAGCTTATTTAAATATATGTAGGTATTGTTTACTTTGTGTCGCTAGCTATGTTGACTTTAATAATATTTTGCTTTTAATTTATTGCTAGTGGCTTTAACATAGAGATAATTGCACATGCATTATAGACATTATAGTCGTTTGTATCGTTTGGAATTATTTGTAATTTTTAGTCTAAAAAATTAGATGAGTTTAGATTGTCACGGTCTGTTTCAACTTTTCGTCCCCGGGTTCCCAAACTGGCTCATTTGTTTCTAGTTTGCGGTGTTTTTGTCAGAGATTGTTTTTTTACGAGGCCGCAAATTAAATTCTACCCATTGTGTTATGACCACTTTATTGGAAGTAGTTCTATCTTCTAATTTACGGATGGCCACGGTCCGGTGAATGGAAGATCGTAGTCACTGGTCTTAATATTTTACATCTGGAATATATAAGATGGTATAACACCATCTATATGATGTCATAAGGTTATTGTGTTCTTTTCCTTAGTCGTCTCTACGAATGGTTGTCCCATTAGATGCAATGGGTATGATTCTTTTACTCCTTGTTTATCAATTGATCAATACAGCCTAGCAAAGTCCACCGCTGAACATAGGCCTACGTCAAAATTTCCCAACACTACACGAGGCCACTGTAAAATCCTAAATTAATGTCCCCGAAGAAACTACAGTCTCTCCGATATTTACCTTTACCCATGGTAGAGATGGGGTAGTGGAATCTCCTCATTTTCACTACATTTCATTATAAGTATTTATAGCGCTGATTCACTACTGTACTAGCTCTGAATTTAGTACTGTGTTAGTAATGAATTAAGACTGTTTTGGAACGTAAATTTATGTACAAATTATTCGTTAGACATTTTATATTGCCTTTAAATGAAACAAGGGCTTTTCATACACTATATACATAACATAAAGCTAGGTGATTCTGATGTGATGGTTTCGAAGTATTTTTCTTTAACTTTTATTTATATAAAGATAATGCTATTAGATCTAAATCTATTATATTCGTATTATTTACGGTATTTTATGGTTGGGTCTATGAATTTATCTCAGTCAGTACTATTCAATAAATTCATATTTAACATGTCACATCTAATTGTTTTAAATCACTAGAAATATCACTGCATTATTATGTAGGGTTTTAGGAATATAACCATAGCACAAAATGCATGAATATCATTTGCATGAAAAGCATGAGTCGTGTCAAAATGTTAATGTACCCTTATAATTTTTTATCTGTGTTAATTTGTATGGACATTTTTACTAATATTTTCCCGCGTAAAGTATAATCGATCTTTCGATCAGTTAGAAACGAAATTTGATTGAAGCGTCTTTTATAAAACATTTCAGTTTATTTTAATGTAGTGCGTTATTAAACTCCATAGAACGAATTTTGTCACTGTTTTTTTACGCTAGTAAAACTAACATCGTATGTAGGCCATTCTATACACAGATATTGTACCTAATTATTTATGTTATTTTTTGTAGAAAAAGCCAACAAGCAAATGCGATTAGTGAAGAGCCTCTAGCGATGATAAAAAGGTCACAGACCTTCTCACCACAACCACAGAGCATCGGCAAAGGGAAATATATTTGCAGGTTAGTTT
>DWHP01002851.1:0-13988 GCA_018247895.1 Parnassius honrathi
GTGAAGGAAAACATCGTGAGGAAACCTGCATGTCTGAGAAAAAAGAAAAAAAAATCGAAGACATGTGAATTTCGCCAACACGGATTGGGGCAGCGCGGCGGACACTTCCTTGCCCTAAAACCCTCTCAGAAATGAGAGGAGGCCTGTGTCCAGCGGTGGGACGTATATAGGCTGTAACTTTACTTTACTTTTACTTTTATCAAGAGATCCCTGCTAAACATTAGCCTCTCCAATAGATTAGGACATAACAAGCATATTTATGACAAATATAGTTTTTATCTTCGCTTGGTAGGCGGGTTGTTAATTGTAGTTTTCTTTTTATTAAGTTCTTATCGAGACTATGCTGCAGACCATATTTCGATATTAACCACGGTACGAAATGGGGGCGGATTATCTTACGCCTCTACTACGGCCAACACATTTTGTATACATGCAGTACATTCAAACAATGTCCTGTTTAAATATGTTATATGTATACAAAATGCCGGTATTTAGGCTTCTATCTACTTAATATTTCTGTGTAATTTAACTCAATGAAACTTACAATGTTTTCTAGAATTATGAGAAACAAATAAGCAAATAGTCTACCTTATAAGTTTATACGGTAGCACTAATACACCTCCATTTATCTTCAATTGAGAATCAAATGCAGATGCGTTGTCATCCCTCAAGACCTCGATTCGTAACAAGAAAAAATGGTTTTCCGTTCTCCCACACACCATACAAAACACAGCGGCATTTTTACGCCTAGCGAACGTGAAACTTGCCTAGTGGGGCTGACACATTCTTGCTGCCGTCATGATGAAGCGTAGCTGTATTTTTTAATTTTATACAGTTTTATTATATAGTGTCGTATTAATTAATTAAGTGTATCTGGTTTCGCTAAGACCGACTGTAACATATCTTTGTGGAAGTAAGTTAGAATGTACTTTATTATCACACCGGGGTTGAAATATTTATTTTGTAAAATTACATTCACAAATGAGCATACAGTCCGTCAGATGGTAAATGAATACTGTGGGCTCGTTTCAAGTAAATAAGGTCTAGGTTGCTCTACACTCACATATGAAACATAGCTACAAGACTGTTATTTTACCGCTAGTTTTCCGTAAGAGCCTAGTCCTTCCCCGATTGTGCCAATCCATTCGTGTTTTAACTTTATAATACAGCTGCATTGAGGTTCTTTCACGTAAAGAAATCAAATATAAAAGTAATTCTTAACATTAATAAGTACAGAACTCTTAAACATGAAATTTAATTTAATAAATTGGAAATGAAATGTTAGTAAAATGCTTATATATAATGTACATATTTAATAGTAGGTGCTGATTATCTGTAACGCTAAAATTAAACTAACTTTTTTTGCCCAAAATGACGCAACCTAATACCATCGTACTTCTGCCCTTCTCTACGCCACTGCACCCCTATTACAAGAATAATGTTACAGTTTTACATACATATATTTGAACACGTGATTTTTTTAATATATTGGTACCGATCTAATATATGATTTCTACGTTCAAGGAAAACGTTCATTATGTTTCTATTTAAATTACTTTTGTTCGTCGATGGGAAAACTATTGATGCATACTCGCACGCCCCTGAGTTTCTTCGGCCTAAGCATTAAAAACTGCCGGACTAACAGCGTACTACCATCTCCTTCCTTCTGTTATCCCTTTCAGACCATAAACAGCCAACTCTTGGATATGGGCCTCTCCTGTAGTATTCACTACACTAGCCCACTATTCATTAAAAAAAACTTGTATAGGTAGCGTGCAAACATGTCATCAATTACAAAATTACATTATCACGAATTTTCTTCAATTTTATAATAGCATTCTCGTTCATTACCAGTTAGTATTTTATTTGATATTTAGCATCACTAATAGGAATCAGCTACGTAAACAAATCCTAGATACAAAATTCCTATAAACAAAGTAAATTATATAACAAGTATTTTAAATTACATTTATTCCCCACCTGGTAACGAACAATTATAATCTTCTTATAACTTTAAAAACCATTGCAGCAATTTAACATCCGTCAGAACGAGCCGGACAGGTGAACGTCCGAAGCCTCTACTAGACTTTTTTTTAAATCCACAACGGACCCGTTCCGGCTTGTCGTGTAAAATGAAAGATATAATGGAAAGTATATTTTACATTATTATTGTAGATGATCTGTTAAAAAGGTCGATTCTTTTTATTTTTATTTTAAAAACGATCCTGGGAATAAATCGGGTACCAAGTGGTACCGTGATACCTGGCGTCTTCAAAGGTTGAGTCTAAAACACCTAGGGGACCCGATAATATAACGATGTGTAATAATTTATTGTGATTATCCTCACGTGGGGGCTTGTCGGCTCGACCGGGGAAGGACCACGCTCTCACAGAATACCAGCAAAAATAGCAGCTTAATGCTGCTGTATTTCGTATGGTGAGTGTAGAGAACCGGAGACCCTTTTTACTGGAAAAGAGGTATTCCAACGTAGTCCTCAAGGCTGACAACGCATCTGCATTTTGATTCGCGAACGAGCATAAATGTCTATGGGCCACAGCAACCACTTACCATCAGATGGACTGTGTGCTCGCTTGTCACCCTTTTTGCTGGAGAGCCATTCTAATCTCGCTCAGGCTGACGTCGTCGTTAATTTGGGCACGGAGCAGACGGTTTCATTAGACAAAACCTCTTAGCGCTTAGGTTCAGTGTACCTCTATCCATTCGGTGATCGCTGACAGTTTTCACTCTCGCAATCACTGAGACATCACTGAACAGTTGGCGTCTGGTCGTCATAAATTCAATCTAAAAAATAAATTCAATCTAATTTTTTGTCGAACCATTGGGTTCACTTTCTGTGGTGCCGCTTCTTGAAGAAAGAGTTCGTTATAAAGAGTCCTTCTTTCTCCATGAAGTCGGCCAGCTGCTGGCCCCTTGGGTTCCGTTGCCCTATTCCGAATTTCCCTACTTTCAGCTCACCGTTTTCGCTTGTGCCTAGTTTGGCGTTGAAGTCTACCGTTAATACCGTATAGTGGGTTTTGGAGGGTGGGATGGTCGCCCTCCCGGTGATAAAAAAAGTTGCCGGTTTAGAGGATTATCGTATTCTCCCTCTCTCTTCGGACCTCGGATATTCAGATAATATCCCAGCGCTACTAGTCTATCTATTCTTCCAGCGCCAAGATCTTTTCGTCAGTCCTCAGGGAGCGTGCGTTATTTGTTGCCAGGTCGAGTCGTCTTAGGTGGCAACCGAACCTCCACCGGAGATTGTTAACACCCCCTGCCCCGCCGTAACCATGGTCGCCACCGTGGCCGGTAATAGCCAGGTGGCCGAGGGCTGGGGACCGTCTCTTCGTAGCTCTCATCATATATTGGCATAGTTGGGAACCGCAGAATTTTTATTTTTATTTTGCTGTTATCAGGAAGATGCTGCTGCCCATCTCCTGTCTGTCTCCCTCTGTCGCCTCTTACGACACCCACGGGGAGATATGTGGTAGTGGGTATTCTTGCTCACCACTACACGGGAATCGGTTGTGAATCACCGATTAGACAAGTCATTTTAATTTTGATTTCACCCACCCCTTTGGCAACGGCTATGTAGGAAACTTTCTTAGTTTTCCGCAGAGCACAGGGAGGATGAAGGATTCGCTGACGCTGCAAAGACACGGTTGACACAGTTGATGTTAGTCCATCATCGTCATCATCATCATAATCATCATTACAGCCTATCAAAATCAATTGCTGAACATTGGCCTCCCGAAACATTGCCACATAAGGTATATTTTTCATCGTTGCCACGCTTTGCAGGTATGCATCGTTTGCTAGACTATTGCCAAGTGTTGATCAAGTGCAAGCATATAAGAACGAAAAACGTGGTAATTATTTGATATATATTGTCAAAACGTATTTGTTATTAAACTTATTGACGCAACACACAAACATCTAGAGAAAAATGTTATTATATCAATTGTTACGATTCCTGTTTGGATCAAATCGTATGACTGATAGAAAAAAAAACAATGGGTGAAAAAGGTTAGTGTGGTTTTATTTTCATTTTGTACAAAAGGCCTATTAACGAAACAAAACACATTACGTGCGATTTACAACAATAAACAGCAATACCCTGTGTGAAAAGAAATGTTTTGACATGTTAAAATCATAAAAAAACATATTTGAATTCGGATCGTCGACACGTTCGATATTCAAAATTCGCGACCGAGTGTAATTCGTATTCAGCGAAAGTAATGTCTTTTTTTAAAAAAAGTCTGGAAGTCCTGCCAAATGCACGGCGGCCTCGACGCTGCGCCGATGTCAACGACCCCTCGTATTGGGCGATGCATTAAGTTGGGTAAGGTCAGGTTGTGTTTGTGCATGTTGCATGTGTGGGTGCGCTTTTACTTTCGGCGCGTTTCGTCTGTTTCGATTTGGCATATCATTTTTATTTATTTATTTTTTTGGAAAACAAGAATTTAAATTTCATTATCACTATCATTTCTACATTCCTTTCAACGTTTTACTGGTATTAATGAGAAAGAAGGAGGATAAGAAATTGTCTCATACATATATTACTATATTATTTAAAAAACAACGCTGCAACATGGAAGTGCTTGTTCTAAGTTGGATCCGAACCCGCGGCTTTTAGCACCGCAATTCCCTGCTCTGACTTCGTCACGGAGGCGTCAAATAAAAAAAACAATATTTCAAAATGAAAAATTTATTCATCGTTACCTCACTGGAAATGCTGTACTCTTCAGTACTATATATGTGGGTTATTATAGGTTTCAGTTCATTAGCATTGATGGAGCTAGCAACAATGAAAGACACAATCGAATTTTTTTATAGCATTGGGTGATAAACGAGCACACAGTCCTCCTGATGGTAAGTGGATGCTATGGCCAATGCAACCACATTTATTTTCAACTAAGGATCAAAATGCAAATGCGTTGTCACCCCTGAGTACTGAGATGGAATGCCTCGAATCCAGTAAAAAGGTTCTCCGGTTCTCTACACTCACCATACGAAACACAACATTACGATGCTATTTTACGCGGATATTCTGTGAGAGCGTGGTCCAGTCCCGTTCGAGCCAACCCATTTCGTGTTATAACTATAATATAGCTGCAGTGTGGCTCTATCACGTAAAATTAAAAATATTTAATTGGTACACTCAAAAATCATATTAGTGTCAAAATTAGCCGAAACTTCCCACCTAAACTTGGTAAGGTAAGCAGACTATTAAACCAGACAGTTATTCATCTTGATTACAATCACCGTCCACATTACATCGCAAGTGGCCCGCTGAACATGAACGTTATCCAAGGAATGCCACAGAGCACACTTCCATCTATTTTCTGCATCTCTTACCAGGTCATCACTCCATCCAGGATAAGCTGTTTGCACTTCGCTATTTTATTATAGACGGTTATTATCGTTATTGCCTATTAAAGTAACCTGCTGTACGTAGGCCTCCCCCACGGATTGCCTTATAGGCCTCCTCCATAGATTACCTCAAAGGGCTCCCCCATAGATCGCTTCATAGGCCTCCCCCATAGATTGCCTCATAGGCCTCCCTCATAGATTGCCTCATAGGCCTCCTCCATAGATTGCCTCATAGGCCTCCTCCATAGATTGCCTCATACGCCTCTCCCATAGATTGCCTCATAGGCCTCCTCCATAGATTGCCTCGTAGGCCTCCTCCATAGATTGCCTCATAGGCCTCTCCGATAGATTGCCTCATAGGCCTCCTCCATAAATTGCCTCATAGGCCTCCTCCATAGATTGCCTTATAAGCCTCCCCCATAGATTGCCTCATATGCCTCCTCCATAGATTGCCTCATATGCCTCTCCCATAGGTTGCCTCATAGGCCTCCCCCATAGATTGCCTCATAGGCCTCCTGCATAAATTGCCTCGTAGGCCTTCTCCATAGATTATCTCATAGGCCTCCACGATTGATTGCCTCATAGGCCTCCTCCATAAATTGCCACATAGGCCTTCCCATAGATTGCCTCATAGGCCTCCTCCATAGATGGCCTCATAGGCCTCCTCCATAGATTGCCTTATAGGCCTCTCCCATAGATTGCTTCATAGGCCTCCTCCATTGATTGCCTCGTAGGCCTCCCACATAGGTTGCCTCATAGGCCTCCCCCATAGATTGCCTCATAAGGGGGATATTTGCCACAGTTGCCACGCTTGGCAAGTGGGCTGTCAACCGCAGTTCTTTGTTTTAGTCTTTATTAGATAGACGCCGCTGCCCATCTCCTGATTTGTTTCCCTCTGCCGCCTCCTACCCGTTTACCACACCCACGATATAATATTGGGTGGTGGACGTTCTTACATCATCAGTACATGTTACACGGTTATCAATTAAATAAAATCAATACTTTATAAAATGCCACGATCTTTTATTAGTTGTTCGGTTTCAAAATGAATTTTGGTCTACGCTCCAATAAACACGAATAACGAGGCTCGTAATATTCCGCCACAGCACTTTCATTCGCGACTAAAGCATGTGTTGAATTTCTTTTAATAATCAAAAACATCGTACAATGTTTTGCTTTGCAAATGACTCCATATACCACCACAATCACGTACCACATTTACGCGGTAGAACCGAGTTTCAGTTATATTGTGGCTACTGCACGATATGATCAGCCGGAACTGGGTTCATGCTTGCATAGAGTACTAGCATAAAAAGGCATTATTTTTTATAAAACTCAACTGACCGCCCTACTTGTAAGTGGGGTCCACCTGATGGTAATTGGCTACTGCTGTCAATGGACTGCTGGCAACCAACCTTAAATAAAGTTCGCTACAGACGTGTTGTCACCTCTGAGAACTACGATGGAATGCCTCACAGCCCGTCTACTGAATCTCCATAACCTTCAGACAGGAAATCACCGGAGCATACACCACATCAGCCGTGGCAGTTCAGTGGCTTAGCGCACGCTGTAGATTTCACACTCTACGAGCATATAAAACATCGTGACGAAACCTGCATGTCTGAAAATTAAGAAAAAAATATTTCAAAAGACACTTTGAGTTCGTCAACACGCATTGGAGCAGTGCGGCGGAAATTTTCTTGCCCTAAAACCATCTCAGAAAAAAGAGGAAGCTTGTCCCCCGCAGCAGAAGGTACCTATATAGGCTGTAACTTTGATTATGATCAAATTGGTACACAAGATCTAAAATGGTGGTAGTTATTTGATATATTTTGTGTCGTTTTCAAATTTTTTTACGTATTATATTTATTTATTTATTTAAGTTCAAACAATGTAAGCTTACAGTACTGGAGCAAAACGCTTATATGCTACTTACTTCTACTTACTAAACATAATGTTACATTTTATTAGATTACTTATTTAAACTATTCAGATATGTAAACACATACTTCTTAATTACATAAACTTTGTCAAAAAATATACGGACATCCGGGTTGCTATGTAAAAATCTATTTATAAAATTTATGCCAGTGACAGCCCTACCGGTCTAGGGCTATTTCTGGCATAAGATAAGTTCCATGTTGGGGGGTAACAGAAAAGCTAACGTTGCCGCCATCAACTCCGCGCATATAATGATCAGGCACATAGAAATGAACACATTCGCGTACCGATCCACCTTATTTGTAAGTAATAAATACTAATGGAATATAAGTGTATATTCTCGTCTAAGCTGTAAAGTATCAAGACCAACCATCCCTGATACGAACGTGGAAGGGTATAGAGACGGGTAGTATCCATATTGACGTTTGTAGAGGTGCCTGGCAAATTTGCGCTGTAATTTCATATTCATATTCATATTATTTATTGCATCCATAATGTTACAATTAAGGTGTTAAGAACATTTTAAGTTGTAACTTAAAACTATGATATCATTATGGGTCCTGCGGGGCACGGCAATTAAGAGAGAGGAGGGCCATTTTAATGAAACGTTAATGATGAATACACTATATAATATGGCAACTGTAGGTATTCTAGGTAGACATTTAAAATTTAACATTTTGGTATTCGTTTAGTGTGTAGTAGTGTTTACAAATTAATAATTCCTTTAGTATATTTACAAAATTTGTGTTTTTCTCTATTTTTTCTCAACCATATAGATATATAATTTTTCCTGGGGGTTCCACACGATTGCGTTATACTCTAATCTATTTCGCACATATGGATTTAAATTAGTTTTTATTTATATTCTGGCTTATATTAAAATTTGGTACGTTTCAATGAGCAAAACTTTCCTCCTAACATCTTTATCCCAATTGTAGTGTAAGAGGGTAAAGTCAATTTTTTTGATGTTGTGTCGTAGGTGATATGAAATACCTGACAGACTGTAATTAAACTGTTTCTCCATACTTTCAGAGCTGAAGTGTAGTTTACTGCTAGCTGGTGTAGTGGGGTGTACCGCTGCTCGATTGCATAGATAGGGTGGCACTTACCGAGCAGGATTCCCAAATAAAAAGGGGTCCTACCAGCGGGGTCTCGCGTACTCTTCACTTTACCTTTATTATTTCTTGCAAAAAATTACATTCGCGGAGACATTGCGTCGACCACTTATTATTGTAAATGAATTTGACGCAGTTACATTGAGTTCCGGAATTATCTTTTAAATTATTCAAATGATGTGGACGTATTATGACGTCAATCTAAATCCATTTGGCAAAAAATAATAATAAAATGTAGAAATATTTAACAAAAAATCAAAAACAAACGTGAGCAAAGTTTTTTTACGTTACAAATTAACTTATTTTTCAGATAACTGAAAAAAATACGGTTAACCCTACAGGCCATCCGTGGAATTTCCCGCTAATTTCAAATGCAAAACGCACCAAATTCCACCTATTATGAGCTGGAACAGCTTAAAAACGTACTTTAAAAAACCACGTTTTTTAATTTTTTCTGAATTGAATATTTTACAAACAAATCAAACGATTTTGATGACCTTGACGGCGTTCGATGCAGTTTCTCAAGCACTCATAGTTATTTTCTTACATCAAAAACGATCCGAGAAAAGTTATTTTCAAAAAAAATCTTGAAAAAATACATTTTTGAGATTTCTCAAAATATACCGGACCGAATCGGTTTAAATAGTATAGAAAATTAAAGTTTGGTGAAACCCTCTTGAATTCCGTCGAGTTCGTTCAAATCGGTCAAGTTCTTCAAAAGTTTTAAGATTACATACATCCTCTCACACATACACACACACACACACACACACACACACACACACACACACACATAAATACATACTGGCATAGTGACTCTTCGTAGAAATAGTCAGAACGGCTTCCCAGGATATCAAAACGTGGAGATCTGATGAGAACTTGATTTTCGAAAACCGGAGTGAAACTAATAACTTCCCGATTTTTTGAAAATCATTATTTCGTAGCTGAAAGTTAAAAATCAAATAAAATTTAGAAACAAAACACGATTCCATACCTTTTTTGTGATTTTAGGTAACCCCCGAACAAATTGTTTAATTCAAAATTCTTAGCGTTTACTTACTTATTATATGAATAATGAATTTTTATAAAATACGTTTGACAAGAGCACACAATCCACCTAATGCCAAGTGGTTGCTGTAGCCTATAGACATCTACATCTATCCTAGATTGAGATTCAAAACGCAGACGCGTTTTCAATCTTTAAGACTAAGATGGAATACACCAATACCAGTAAAAATTGTCTCCGGTTCTCTACAATCACTATGAAAACAGCAGCATTAAGCAGGTACTGTGCGCTTTGTGTTGCTGGCAATCCGTAAGAGCCTGGTTCGTCCCAGATTAAGCGAACCCACTCGTGCAGAAACCATAATATAACTGCAACTTCACTCCATAATGTAGGGTTTATACACAATTTTATGCTTTACGCGGAACTTGGCACTCACTCTCTTTAGAATAAAAAATGTGTATAGAACCACTATAAGACCTCTCGTGTGGTAATCCTGCTAACTGTACATTTATATGCATTTAAGTTCCCTTGCGTGCTCAAAACATAAACATTTAACTGCAGCTCTCTCACAAACATTCATTAACTCGCTGCTCGCCCGAATTTCGTATCTTATCGCGGTTATCGTGTCACTGACCTGCCAATTCTGCACGGCTTGTCTGAGGTCATGGTACGATATCGCCCTCTCTTTTACAACCACCTTATCGCATAATTCCTTCACTGTCTCTCATTATACAAAGCTTTGTTGACACAGGTGAATTTGGGGCTAAGTGTGATTATTATTTGCAAGAACTGCATTTTATTACTGTATGTTTATCGAAACCTTTATTATAACAAGATGTAATGTGCTTTAACATCACAAACATTAAAGTGTTTCTTGTGTGCACGACTTCGAACACAAAGACAACATTCAGTTACTGTGCATTGATCCTTGAATTATGGACCTTTATCATTAGGTTCACATAAGACGAAATATTCTATCAAAACGCTCACAATTTATTTTGCATATTTTATATGGGTGTTGGTATTGAAGACATGGCAAGTTTGCCTTTGCCCATTTGCCATTTTATATTTATTCATCACATAGGTACTACAGCTTCGAGTTTGGTTGCAGTAGGTATCGGCTTGACACAAGAAGGACGACACTCGCACCTCGTAAAGCTACACCCTAATAGTCGTATATCCCACGGCTGAGCGCAGACCTCACGAGTAATTAGTCTCCCGTGATTTTTCAGCATAGAATACCAGCGTGACATAGCTGCATAATGCTGCTGTGTCTGACTGACGAGTACAGGAAACCCTCAGGACGCATTTATATTTTAGTAACAGAGGATAGCTGTCCCACAGCATCTCCATACGATCATGTGAATTGTGTACTCTTTTGTCAACCTTGCTTCTGTAGAAAGAAACATGACCAGTCCATCGAAACCCTCTTTAAATTAGCAATTGCATTATATTTGTAAGTTTGTTAAGTGTAGAGCTTAGAGATGGAGCCATTAGTTTAACTGTAAAAGTACAACCAGCGTTTAATTTTCATCATATAATACTTAACTATTAGAGCTGATTTGCAACATGGCCGACCGTAAAAAAGTTATTTTTACCACTGAGAAATTAAAAATCCTTCGAAGGCTGGTATAATTCGTCAACCTACTCTACACGAGCGCTACAAACTGTTTTTTCTCACGAATAAGGCTACTCCTATATGAAATATTTAATGTGAATCATCTACTAAAAAACTACCCTAAGAAATCAATTACCTAAAGTGGCAATTGGTCGACCACAGAACGGACAACTGATAGGTAAGAAAGGTTCTCGAGGAGCAGCCTCATACCGATCTGCGAAGTGTAGGCCCCCCAATTAATGAAGTGACGAGCTGGTAATTCTGGTAAGATATAAAAAGTCGATGGAAGCCGATAGCTCAACACTGTGTTGCCCTATACAGCTTCCGTAAAGCTGTAATGTTATAGGTGGATGCTACCTACAAATGTATACAAAATATAGAATAAACAATTTTTCTGTGAACAATGAACATACACTCCGGCTATTGAAAAAGGAATATTTAAAATGACGCAAAATTCACATCTCATTCAGTTAATCTGTTGATAATTATTTGATGGCAACATTTTATAATACTTTTTTGACAATCTCTACTCTGTGCGAATGTTTGACCACAGACTACTATATGTTTAACATTGGCGGCGGTATGAATATTAGCAATTATTGTTTAATTTTATGTAACCTAGTGTATTCGTAACAGGTATTATTTTTAATAGATTTAAGTTTACTGCACTCCTTCTCTATATAAACTTAAACTCTTCCAAATATCACACTTCTCTATCTACGCACGCAATATGCTTAAAAATGGGTACAAACTTTTCTTTTCATTTATATTATTCTACTCATTACGAAAGTGAGTCACTAACGAGTGTGACACGAAACAAAGGAAACAGGTTATTTTTGCGTCCAAAAATTTAATGATGACTAAATGTACAGATTTACCGCAAATTCACCAGTTTCGTAAATTACGCGCTTATCGTGCGACTGACGAAAATAAGGAAGAAACCCGAGGTCAAGGATCTTACTGAGGATTTTTTGTTCTTGTTGCAAGGTCAAAAATAATAGTCCGTAAAAAATTTAAATTGATAAATAAGGTTGTATGTATGCAGACACAATCTGAAAAATATATGGTGGTGGAGTAGGGACATCATAACAAAATCCGGGGCCACAATCGCCACACTTACGAGGCCATTACGACACCCGTCCCATTATAAAGAAGCCGAGCACTTATTATTGTATCCTTTATTGCATTCATTAAAATTCCTTATTACCGAATTACCTTTTAACAGCCGCATATAAAAAAAATCTAATTGAGTAGACAATTTTTTTTAAATCGGACAAGACATTTTAGTTTTTACGGTTGATCTCTGAGGTATTCAGTTTGGGGATCCGAGTAGAATGGCAAATTTTTTATAAATCTCCAAGAACATTTAAACAGGTGATGGTAATCGCGTCATGGAAAACATATTAATAGAATATAAGCGTAATATTCTTACGGTGTTATATACTTTCACACACACGCTCTGTAGCGTACCCTCATCACAGAGAATGTGCGCAGAAAAAATCATACATAAGTTTTCATAATTACTTACTTCCTCCTCGGTCTACCAATGCAAGAGCCGTGGTAGCTCAGATGGTTAGCGCTCGCTGTAAATATAACAGAACGCGAGTAACCCGGATTCGATCCCTGCTGGCACCAATAAAATTGTTAATCGCAATTTTAAGTACTGATTTACCACGTGCTCGGCGGTGAAGGAAAACATCGTAAGGAAACCTGCATGTCTGAGAAATAAGAAAAAAATATTTCGAAGCCATGTGAAGTTCGCCAATACGCTTTGGGGAGCGCCTAACACTTCCTTGCCCTAAAACCCTCTCAGAAATGAGGGGAGGCCCAGCAGTGGGACTTTTCACCAAGGCGAGTAATTTTGTAATAATACTAATGTATTGTTATAATTATTGATGTTTCCTTATTCCCAAAAAACTAAATACTAAGAAGTAATGGATAATAAAAGACCAAAAGTTATAACAATTAAATTTCGGCAGAAGTGCGTAATATCCCACAGAATGAATTTATGAATTAGTCTTCCTGTTGCTTCGTGGCTTACTGTTATACATAATTGTCGATGTACTCACGGCGGATTCAAGAGTCAATGACATTTCAGTTATTAAAGCTGAGCTATATTGTAAGTTAATAGAATCAGGCGTTACTTTGCCGTAATTAATTATATTAAAGTTGGTAAGAATTACTTCCTCATACATCCGCTCAATTAAATAAAATGATGTATCTTACCTAGTTTGAGGAGCACTTCCCGCACTCCCTCAATTGCGTACTCTAATCCCGTCACCACTAATCCAAGCACCACTACTCCCAACATCACTACGGTTGGAATGACCTACCATTGACGATAATACATAAAAACACAAAAACTTCATAAAAATCGGTCCAATTCTTAAGTGATAATCCTTCACGCATGCGGCATTTGATTTTTATTTAAATAGATATTTAGAAATATATGTAGTTCACTGCTTTATCTTGCGTACTACAAACTTAGAAGATCGTGGGTTTAAATCGGTCATTCAATTACTGTCGTAAACCAATATAAAAATAAGCACTTTAAGTTTCAAAATAGAATTTAAGTAGGATTAGTCGTCGGGAGTAATGGTAATGTTAACATTGTTATTGTTAACATTACCACAGAATAAATAATAGTACTAACATTACTCACAATCCACTTCTTTTAAATTAAAGGTTTCTCTTGACAAATAGATAGAAAAATTTATTTGCTTAAAAACATAGAACATAAGATGGCCAATGACGCGGAACTGATATGTTTTGCCATAATTGGCATGCATAAATTATATGAAATACAACTAATTACACTAAACCAATCTTACACTTAAAATTATTTCATCATTATTTAAAAATTATGTCCGAACATTCTTTTTGAATTCAAATATTATGTACAATTAAATACTTACAGATCCACTCTATTTGAAAT
>DWHP01002852.1:0-13988 GCA_018247895.1 Parnassius honrathi
TTATTATGTAACTAATATTATACACAATCAAACAACATAAAATGCTTTCGTTTTGCATCTTAAAAGTTCAAAATACAGAATATTTAATTAAGACAATTTCAATAAGACAACTGACTGGCATATTATGTCAATTTTAGTTTCTAATACGACCGTTAGGAGTGCTTCAAATTGGCGCAGACGTTTCGTACGGTATACCAGTCTAGCGTACTTGTATATATAGAGGTCATCGGTTACGCTGCACTATGCCCAAGTGAGAGTGAACGTGCAATGTCGTTCTCTGTTTTCGCACATGTTAATTATTGGACCGTGTGGCTATGCCTCCTGAGATTTTACGGTTTTTATAAAATATTCCTTAACGCAATAGTTTTATAGTTTAATCTTTGTTGCATGAATGCTAGAGGTACGTGTAAGCGTAACTGCGTATTTATTGTTTGTCTATGGGTGATAGCTGCGAACGGGCGACACGCGTCCCGATATTAATAGACAGTAGAAGGCATTTCTAGTGCCCTTTATTTAGATTTCTGTGGATGTTGATGTTTGATGACATTTTTACACACAAAATTATTTTATCAAATAATAAAATTTCCCCTCTCACTACGTTCCATATAACGATGTTTCTTCGTGCCGCCACTGTACTATTTTCTCAGTTATTCCTGTCACTGATTGAACCAAACAAAAGTTACTGTGTAGCAAGGAACGTGTACCGTGTACTGGAACGGAGAACAGTCAACAACACCGACTGATCGACCGGGTTGGTTGAAATTCGTATATTTCAAAAATAATAATTAGAATGATACTTATAGCCACGCTCGTAGCTTAGGTAAGGAAGGTGATAAAAAATCGACTACTGAAATAAAACCTAATACTAAATCTAAAATGCATATTTGAAGTCACGTTCGAACGTTCTAAGTAGTTAACCAAAAGGTTATAAAAGTGAAAATGTCACAATTATTTTCACTGTAACTTTTTTGAAACCGGGACGACGGTCAAGTTATAGAAAAATAACTCTTTTCTCCAAGTCTAGTCGCCCCTTACGAGACCCAATGGATGATAAAGGTATTTATACACTGCCACTACACGGTAATTGATAACTTCTCAAAACATTTTATTTATCGACGATATCATCGATACAAAAATAAATGGTTTAATAGCACTGGCCTCTATATTATCATCATCATTACAGCCTTTCACAAGTCCACTGCTGAACATGGGCCTCCCCCAAGTAATGCCACAAAGCACGGTCCTGAGCCACATGCATCCACCGACTTCCTGCATGTTTTACCAGGTCGTCACTCCATCTAGTCAGGTCGCCTTACACTACGCGTACTGGTACGAGGCTGCCACTCGCGAACCTTTTTTTCCCATTGATTATCGGTTCTTCGAGCTATATGGCCGGCCCATTGCAATTTCAGCTTACTAATCTGTTGGGCTATGTCGGTTACTCTGGTTCGACTGCGGATATCCTCATTTTTGAGTTTATCACGCAGAGAAACTCCGAACATAGCCCTTTCCACAGCTCGCTGAGCGACCTTGAGCGTCCTCATACGGCCAGCAGTGAAGGACCACGTCTCAGATCCGTAAGTCATCATTGATATACCTGACGTGAAGATGTGGCGTAATTTCCCGAACACTGCCCAGCCGAGTTAAATCCGTCTATTGAGCTCTCGGTCGAAGTTGTACTTACCTAGTCGGACTATTTGTCCCAGGTAAACGTACTCATCAAAAACTTCAAGCATAGTGCTCCCAACAACTACCGGCATAGGTGTGACATGGGCATTAAACATGATCTTCGTTTTGTCCATGATCGTCTTAAGACCTATTCGTTGGGAGACACCATTGAGGTTATTGAGCATATTACTTAGGTCCTCCAACGATTCTGCCATAAGTAATATATCGTCGGCAAATCGAAGGTAAGTGATGTACTCGTCATTGATGTTAATACCGTATCCTTTCCAGTCCATAAGCTTGAAAACGTCTTCCAATGCAGCGGTGAAGAGTTTCGCGGATACGTCACCCTGTCTTACAGCTCTCTGCAGTTAGATAGGTTTCGAACTCTGGTTCTGTACTCGGATAACCATCGTATCCCTACTGTTCAAACACCTCAGTACTTTAACATACCGACAGTCAACTTGGAACCGCTGAAGTGACTGCAGCACTGCCCAAATTTCGACGGAATTAAAGGCTTTATCATAGTTCACATACGCCAGGTAAAATGGCGGATTGTACTCTTCGGCTTCTATACAATCCGCGCAGGGTATGTATGTGGTCTATGGTAAAAGTAAAGTAAAGTTATAGCTTATATACGTCCCACTGCTGGGCACAGGCCTCCCCTCATTTCTGAGAGGGTTTTAGGGCAAGGAAGTGTCGGCCGCGCTGCCCCAATGCGTGTTGGCGCACTTCACATGTCTTCGAAATAATATTTTTTCTTTATTTCTCAGACATGCGGGTTTCCTCACGATGTTTTCTTTCACCGCCGAGCACGTGGTAAATCAGTACTTAAAATTACAATTCACAATTTTATTGGTGCGAGCGGGGATCGAACCCGGGTTACTTGCGTTCTGTTATATTTACAGTGAGTGTTAACCATCTGAGCTACCACGGCGGGAGTGCATTGGTGACCTGATAGTCGCGGCACGCGATCGGAAAATTACCGGCGTTCATTGGGTCGATCCAATTTAACCGCCTCACGCCTTACCCGGTTCCATCCGTGTCGACGACCCGGTGTTCATGTTGTACCCAGGTCGAGAACGTTATAAATTATATATTGACGGTAAGACGGTAAGGTAAGATAGAAAAGTGAAGCTAAATGTTTAAACAAGCTTCCGTTAAAACATACTTCAAGGTGCTGTAGAAAATTTGTCGGGTTTTACCATCCGTCAAATATAATATCCCAAGATGCAGAAGCGTACGAGCTCGATTGTGAATGTATTATCTCTTTCATAGCAGTATCTCTTAGACAGACAAACTAAAAGATTAATAAAACCCGCGTAAAAGGAGATGACGTGAAATCCGTTCTGATGTAATGGCGGGTATAATCATACTGGTCCGGTATGATTATACCCGCCAAGAGATAATTCGCGAGGCCATTAAAATGAAAATACTCCTAATTTCAGCAGCGATAGCTACCATCTGCTTGGAATCCTATAAGTAATAAAATGAATTCTGAACACAAGCTAACTATAAGTGTGCTTGGTTCGTGGCCATAAGATCTTTCTGAGTGAATCGAACAAAAATCTTCCTCTCATTATTTTCTTTCTTTCTTTACTTTGACACTGGGATGTTAAACAACTCAATCCCTCCGTGACTGAAAAGTACTCGAAACAGCGGGAATATAAAAATAAAATAATTAAACGCGAACGCAACCCGGTAAAAACTAATTTTATTCAATTACTTTACAGAAGAGTGAGGCTATTCTTAAGATAATTTATTTTAATTTAAGAATTGATCTTTTGGTTGTTTTTGTATAGAATACGGGTGACAAACGTGCACACAGTCCACCTGATGGTAAGTTGATGCTATGGCCCACAAACACCTACATCTACTTCTATCCTCGATTAGGATTCAAAACGCAGATGTATTTCACTTATGAGGGCTAAAATGGAATGTGAAGACATTGTCAATTGAATGATAAGAACAAACAACGTACATCCAACCTCGAAGATGTCTCGGCGGGCACTGGCTGGGGCGGGCTTGAGCTTAGGTACTTAAACGGTTCGATTTTGTTTATTTATTTTCATAAAACAAAAATAAAAACTAGTTTATAAAACGTATTCTCAACATGACCAAAAAAATGCCTTTTCTTTTGATACATTTTACTGGGTTTCATTTTGTAATCTGCAAGATAATAAAGTGTCATATTTAGGATTTTTTTTAATCGCGTAATCATAATTTTTATGCGCGTTTCAGTATTAACACAACCCATATACGTATGTTAATTTTTTATTAAATAATTTTGTTTCTGCGCAGTAACTACGTTTTAGTAAATTTACAGTTAAAGTATTGCAACGTCGTCTATATTCATCGACGTAAATGCAATTGCGAATATTTGCTACATCACTTAATGGCGTAAGAGAAAAAATAACTATATTATTCCATGATGTTGCAATGTGCAACTAGGAGAAAATCTCTAAATATCTTATGACCTGCAACAGACGATTGTATGATCATCAATAATAATCATCATCATCATAATCATTAAAGCCCTTCACAAGTCTACTGCTGAACATAGATCTCCCCCCTAGGAATGCCACAAAGTACGGTTCTGAGCCACCTGCATCCATCGACTTCCTGCATGTCTTACCAGGTCGTCACTCCATTTTTTTTGGGAATTGCTTTACACCGTACACCAGAGAATCTTTCTACCCCGTCGGTTGTCGGTTCTTCAAGCTATATGGTTGACTCATTGCCACTTTAGCTTACTAATCAATAATCATATCTCACATAAATTCCGAAGCATTTAAACAAATGTCATTCATACCAATAAAGAAATATATTATAAATCGTGACATACGTTTAAGTGACGCAGAAACCATGCCCACTTATTATAGGAACATGCACTCACGCACACTAGTGCACGTAAGCTTCTGTAGTTTGCGAATAGTTTGGTTTGATTAACTAACTTTATTTGTGATTCTGAAACTGTAAATATAAATACAATATACAAATTCCTTAAAAAAAATACATCGCGAAAAAAGCAGATGTTTCAAAATGGGCCAGGTCTATGAACACGACCTCAAGAAAAAAGAAAAATATCTGTAGAATTCGGGAAAAATACAGATTATTCATTTAAATGTATTGTGTCGTGGTAAACAATTGATGCTTATCAATTATTTTTATCGACTTTCAACATGGCGTCTTACCGATTTAGTTACCTTGTGCTTCTAAACAATGACAGTAAACCATAAGCAATAATAAAAATCGAACTGTCAGTTGCTACAACAGTGTCAAAATACGTGAAATAAACATTACAAAAGTAACTAATCAATAAAAATGACAGCTTACCGCCATGGCGGGCTTTTGTTGTGTGTTGCAACTTCAAGTGTAATTTCTTCTGTTTTACCAACAAACAAAGCCATTATAAAATGATTGGACAAATTAGAACCGCTTAAAATGTGTTTCCCTATTTTTAAGTATAGTGTACAAGGACCTGGCCCAGGCTCCACACATTTTGGAACATCTCATTATGAAAACTATTCTACTTTCTTATCAATATAATAGTCTACAGCTGGACTGGGTGTTTCCCATCGCAGGAGCGATTCGCCACAGCGGACAGTCTTAGCAGGCAGATCGGCGACAGCAGTACGAGACGTATCGCAACTTTGACTCTATTTCCCGTCGTCGGTTTAAGTCAAATCCAATCAAAAGCTATGAGAATTTTTAGGTATTTCATAGTCCCTACTTACCCTTATACCCATGGACGGAAATAGGATCGATCGTAGCCGCTTATTGACTGTTCTGAGTTACAAAAACTTTAGTTAAGTGCATCATCAACTATGGTCGATTCATTGAGTTCAGGGCCAAAGCAGCCGCAAGGAAACTAGGTGTTCTAGCAAGGCTTCGGCGGTACTTCAGGCAGCTACTTATACAAAGCACAAGGCTCATCACGCATTGAGTACTGCTGTCACGTGCGCTGGTGCTCTAAAATGCCACCTAGCAGCATTGGATCTGTGGGGGGACGTGCGTGACGTGTAAGAAGCTTGTTGATACCAATCTTGTCAGTCTCGAGCACAGAGGCGGAGTAATTACTCTTTTGGGATTTTAGGACAGGATAGGATAGGAGCTTGCTTGCTTTTAATTCCTCCCTCCCTTTTACACTATCGGACCCCCCATTCCCATTCCATTTCCCCCTTTTATTGTTGATATTCCACGCATTTGGACCCAACGGTTTGCTTCGTCTTTAGTAATTCGTACAGCAAGGGAGTGAAATAATTTGCCGGCGTGTGTTTCTCCGTCAGAACACAATCTGGGCGTCCTCAAAGCAAGTTTGAACAGGCTGTTGTTACCATGTCGTTGATCTGCTACCCAGGGCTTTATCACCACTCGCCACCAAGTGGGCTTGTGGTCAAGGATTGGCTTATAAGTTAACAAAATTGGTTGACCCTGTAGGCCATCCCTGTAACTTCCCGCTAATTTCAAATGCAATGCGCTCCAAATTTCACCAAATTATGTTGCGAAATCTCGAATTTATGTTAAAAAAACGTTTTTTTTTTCAAATTCTTTCTCCTTCTATATCTCACGTACGAATGAACCGAGTTTTATTTTCCAAACGGCATTCGACGTCATTTTGTGAGGTTAAGAGCTGATTAGTTTTTGAAACTGATCGATAAAGTCCCTTAAAAGTTAGTCCAAAATAACAGTTTTTCAAAATTTTTATTTTTGAGATTTCTCAAAATCCACTAGTCCGAATCAGTTCATATTATCATCAAATCCACATCTCAATCGATGAAGACGTTTAAAAGTTATGAAAGGTTTACATACTTACACACACACACACACACACACGCGCGCGCGAGCGCCCACACACACACACACACAGGCGCGCGCGTGCATACACACACACACACACACACACACACACGCACACACACACATACATACATACATCCGTACGGATGTCCACGTGAAATTAGTCAGAATAGCTTCCTGGGATCTCAAGACGTCGAGATCTGATGAAAACTCGATTTTCAAAAATCGGGGTGAGACCAATAACTTCCCTATTTTTGAAATTTTGAGTTTTCTTAGCGGGAAGGTAAAAAATTACTTATTTTTGCAAAATATCGGCACGACACAATGGAAATTTCAGGTACGGAAGTAACGTTTTCGAAATAAATGGAATGAATAGAGTAAGGCGCAATACTAGAAACCTTATAAATGAATATTTGTTTCATTATAACAGTAAATGATCGTTGGAAAATCCTATGAGTCAGTTCCTACGGGCTTTCCAATTACACTGCGTCAAAAATTAGATAGAGGTATAGTTATTTCAAGTTAGTAGTGGTTATAAAATTATTCCTAATAAAAAATAACATTAGATCTTTTCTTAAAACGATAAAGTTAAAAAGAAAATTAACTCAATGATTTACTTTGTCCAAATCTTAGCTTAAAAGAAGACTTAGGTCTGCTGGGTTCTAATTTATGTCAAAGCGCATTTAAATTATAATATGATTATTGAAAAAGGCTGCAGAGGTTATATTTTTTATCGAGACTAAAAGGAATAGCCTAAATAATTCGCTGCTGGGCGCAGGTCACCCCTCAAATCTGATACCGTTTTGGAGCAGGTAAAATTTCCTCGCGTCGCTCTAATGCGTTTTTATTGAATTCACATTTCTTTGAATTATTTTAAATGTCTATATCATTATTATTTCTAACGGCAAACATCAGTGACTGCTGTATTTCAATCTGAAGGGTATAGAGAGCATTCCATATTAGTCCTCAAAGGTGAAGCCTTCTTTGCAGTCCATAGACACGTGCAGTACATTTTAAGCCACTAACCTTCATATGAATTGCAATTTTTCACACAGAACGAAAAATTATAAATTTACAATGAAAATTATAAATTTATAGGATAGTATTATAATAATGTATTCTACATTTTGTATCAGTGTCAGATTTTCTAAATTGTTGCGATAAAAATATTGCTGTTTGTTATAGAATAAAAGTGACGCACAAGCTCACAGTACGTCTCATGGTGAGTGAATATTGTGGCATATTCCGTAGAGACCGGCCGCCGCGACTGAAGTTCGGTCTGCAGGACATCATATCGTGTATTATTTAGTATTTGGCTCGAATATTTTTATTCTCAATTGGTATTGCGAAACGAATACAAATCGAATTCAAAAAGATCCATGTTTTCGTCGAAGGTTTTCTTCGTTGTCAATTTATTAATTAGATGCCATTGAGTATAATATTGATGTCACACGAGATGACTTATGGAGTGGTTACGTGATCCTTCACTGCTGGCCATATAATGAAGCTCAAGGTCACTCAGTGAGCTATGGAGAGTGATCACGCAGAGAAACTAAGCTAAGACAACTAAGTTCAGAATTTATCTGCGTGATAAACTTAAAAATGAGGATATCCGCATTAGAACCAGAGTAATCGGCATAACCCAACCGAATATTAAGCTGAAGTGGACTTGGCCGACCATATAGAATAGTATCATTTTTATTCAATATAGATTACAGAATACTTCTTAAGTATTTTTTTCGCTTTTACCACGGGTTCGGGAAAGAACCTCTGTCCTCGGAAGAACCAGAAAGAAACTTTACAATATATTGTTTCATACAATTATAATGAAAACATTAGCAACAGCATGATAGCCATCACCTCATTCCCAGGGGTTATAATCAATCATGTACTCTTTAGCAGCAGTACCCTTATTAAACTATTTTTTCTTAATATTTTTTTTTACTTTTTGATAGACAACGCTAGCATATTTTCTGGGACTTTGTTGTAAAAGCGTATACATTGCCCCATGAAGGAATTACCGACTCCTTAGAGTCCAGTAATTGATATAACTAACTTGTGCTTATTTCTAATATTTACAAAATTTAGAGACATCAAAAAAAGTTTGCAATCAGTTTCCAAAATCGAAACCTTTTTGTTACGGTAGATTTTTATTTAAAAATATAGAATTAGAATATAAAACAAATTCAATAGTTTTTCTATATAAGAAGAAATTCAATCCAAGCTCATTCAGAAATCTGACTTAATCAATTTTAACGGATTTAAAGAATTTTTTCGAGGAAAGTTGTGATTGAAAAAATGCCAAGAGGATTATCAGAAGTTTTACTAGCAAGACTTGTAACTTTGAAAGAAAAATGATATTCCACGAGAAAAAGAGCACTCAGAGTTGTTGTATACCAATCCCGCGTCGTGGCCAAATTGCAAAGGTACCACGACAACAGCTTGTTACTTGTACGCAATACAAATACTTATTGTGTGCGGACTTCGAACCCGCGATCCTCGGTGCCATAACTTATTGCTAAGCCACTGCTCAACGGAGCCTTTATAGAATAATACAAATATATATATTTAAGAAACGTTTAAATGTGGGTTACAACATTTATTGGTAAAATCAAATAAGACGTAAGTTAATAATTAATTCTCTTCCTTCACCGCACCCTATCGGTAAGACTCCCTAAAGCGGTGTGGAGTGGGTGTAACGTATCCTCATATTTTTGGGTAGGAGTAAGCAATAACGGGAAATTTTCATGAACCTGCTGGTTATAATAGCGCTTTGAAGTGTCTTAGGGGATCATAGTAATATTCTTCGTTTATTTACTGTTCATAATATTACAGCGCAGGTTCATGCAACTGTATTTTAAATACTACAGCATTAACGTGTGATTTATACGTTTTTCCTGCAAAAAAGAAAGTTATTTATTTGCAACCCGTAGGTAGGTCAAATTTTTGGGGAGAGGGGAGAAAAATTCTATAAGTAAACCTACATAGTAAAAAAAATTTATTAAAATCATTAAGTTCATAATCTGTGAAGATATCGCGTAACATACATACAAAAAACGGACATACACTTAAATTGAGAACCTTCTCCTTTTTTAAATCGGTTAAAAAGATGCATTGACATAAACAATAAGAAAAAAGTGCGTGTAATTGTGTACACACGTACGAAGCGAAACTTCTTCACTTTCTTCTATGGCATATAATTCTTCTTTTATTTTATACTTTACATAAGTAGGTTAAATAATACATAATATTAAGTATATAAAGTAAACAAGTAAGAAAGAGTTGATGGAGGACGATCAATGCGGAGTGCTGAGTTTCTATGATCACGAAGCTTAAGTTAAATCAGTGTGCTTTAATATCTTCAGCTACATCACTACTTACGAGTACTGTCAAGTGAATAGAATAGTTGGAAAAGATTACAAAAATTATATTATATATTCTGGTAGGGCCATGCTTTAGTATATTATGGCTGCAGCGCGAATGGATCGGCTCGACCGGGGAAGTACCACGCTCTCACGGAGTACCAGCGTGTTTCGTATGATTAATGAAGAGAACCGGTGACCCTTTTTACTGCAAACGAGGGATTCCATCTTAGTCCTTTGAAGTAATAACGTGATTGCATTTTGATTTTTAATCAAAGATAGATTTAGATGTCTTTGGCCACAATATCCAGTTGCCATTAGGCAGATTCTGTGCTTAATTCTTTATAAAAATATTGGATTAAATAAGAGTAAAGAAGTAAACTAACAAGTGACAGCCACAGTGAATCGAAGTTTAATAAAAAATAAAAATATTAAAGGCACCCGCGAGATAGAGGCATCTTTAATTGCTTTTAGGTAAGTAGTTCTGTGCTTTCTGACTATAGTCCGTTCGCGTTAAGAAAATAGTGAGTCATCGTTTTCCGCCGGCCTGGCCACGCCCCCCAGCCAATTAAAATGCAAGAAATTAGAATGTCGAGTTCACAGTGACCAGTTGAAGTCAGGCCACACCTTCAAGTCACACATTTACCCTGTAGTTGCACTGATGACTCACTATTTTTTTAACGCGAACGGACTATAATATAAAAACTGTCAGTGGTAGGACTGCACATCCGAAGTGATAATTTAGCTTCAAAAACCTGTAACCATTGACTTTGTATATATGTATCTGGGCGTGATAGTCACGCGAATTCAGTGTTTTTCCTCATCCCAAATGTGTTCAACGTGCCTAGAGAAGTTTTCACTTCATAATTTTTTTAACATTGTAAATATTATTACATGAGTAAAAATGCCGATTAGGATGAAATGAAGATGTATTTTTCCACTTATAGAGCAAGCTTATAATCAGTTCAGTGAGGTTCTTAATAATCACATGTCGTAGGTAGAATTCTCCGTAAGCGCTTTCCGAAGTAGAGTTCACTTTCGCGTTCCCGAGGTAACTAACTCTTCGCTCCCCGTAACACGCATCTATACTAGATAAAATGAATAAAGAACTTTTTAGACTAATCCAGCTCGATCCATTTTTTCGACCGGAAAGTACTAGAACACTTGTGAAACATCACGATAACAATATCCAACCTTTGTATTATGGGCTTGTATCTACGTGTACAAAGCCCTCTCTCCTTAGAAGACTTAATACATGTAGATATAAGTGATTATTATCTTTAAACATATATAATACAAACAAATTTACAAATACATATCAATGTAATAAAATTGCATCAATTGGATTTTCAACATTATTTTCATCAATTTTACGTACACTCAGCCTGATGGCTATGCGAGTTCAGTGTTTCTTCGAAAGTACTCAACGTTTTTCAAAATACCCAAATGTAAAGAAGTTCTCACTTCAATAAATTTAAAACTAAAAACAGTTGTACGCAAAAATGAGCTGTGCCAACAAACAAGACGTCAGACTTTCCGTACCTTTTGTGTAGGCGATTGCATTTGTCTCACATTAATATAAACTTCTTTGTTCACATGGGCTTCTTAAAAATTGTAAGCTGTTAACTCAATTTCTAAATCCTATCTTAAACACATTTTCAAGACTTGATACTTCCATAATTTTTAGCCTTACGATATTTGATGTCAAATAAGAAAGAAGTAAGTAAGCAAAAAATTGATTATGTGGGTCACATAATCAATCATACATGTACATACTTAAATCACTGAATATCAAATTTTATTACAGCTATAAGTCTTAAAGGAGATTTGAAAAAACTAATTTTATCTTCTATCTACTATCTAATTTTAAGTCTAGTGTCTAACTGCTTCTTTAGAAGCCCATTTTAATGTACTACTTGACACGGATATCTCTTAGTTTAGTTCACAATTCCATATAATCTTCTAGCATAGTAAATCGATTGCGGCAGGCAGTACCAGTTGTTTCGTTAGTCTGGGTGGCGTACAAGATGGTTTACTCGCATCTATCGGCATCCACGAGCTACATCTGGTCTTTGTATTGATCGCTTTTCAAGGCACCCTGGTACGAAATAAGTTGATTCGCTTACTCTTTCAAAAAAAGGCATAGTAGACATAAAAACATTATTATTATCATTACATACTACAAAATATTTGTTTGCTTTCTTTATATGTTAATATTTGTACTACTCTATACTAACTATATATATATATAAAAATTTAAAGATAAAAATAAATGTAATAAAACAGATATTAAGTGGATTGGTATTTTAGAAACCAGTAGGACAGTCTACTTGTACTAACCGGCCAATTCATGACTATAATATAAGTCCTTTGCGTGAAATCAGTCAGTCATTAGTGAAAAATATGATTTATAAATATATTTTTTATATAAATAACAAGAAGAGAATCGTAATAATTAAAAATAAAAATCATCCGCTAAAATGATTAAAATGCAACAAATAAAATTAAATTATAACAAGTATTGGGAAAAAGGGTAAAAACTAATAGGAAATACGAACAAATAAAAGTAGAACTATAATCTCCCACTCGTTCTAGCTGTACATATATAAGGTTCGCACATGCGACTAAGTAGGATTACTCAATAATTCTAAGAGTCTTATTGTCGTTACTATGCCTGTTGGGCTATTCTACCAGTGTTGGCAAGGAATATTGTGTTGATGTAGTGCTGTCCTGTGTTAGATTATTAGTGTTGCTGTTGGTTTGCATACATTGGTTTTATCGTGTAATTACACGTCCTTCACGTTACACCAGTGTGTGATTGTGGCAGGATTACTATACGGTTGGTCGAACTATATTTGCTCTACAGTGAATGTGAAGTCTTATTCTTGATAATGATTAATTGCGTAAGAAAGAAAGCAAGTTGAACATCCGCTCTCACACATTCGTTATTTTTAACATTTATCCTCAAGAAAACTCCCGATAGTAAAGGAAGTTTTTTTTATCGAGTAATATTCTTTTATTAAAAATAATTTCGGGATTAATTTATTACACAAGATTTATTTCAAATCATTGAAAACGTGACGGTGTTAAAGAATTACTTTACGCTGTATGATATACGTGGTAGAGCCATGCTGCTGCCGTATTATGGTTGTAGTACGATTGGGTCGGCACAGCCCCTTAACGCAGCTTAGTCTTCAGGGGTGACAATACGTCTGCATTTTGATTCTTAATAGAGAATATGTGTCGATAACTATGGCCACACCGTCCACTTAACATTAAGTGGACTTTGTGCTCGTATGTCACCATTTATTTATAAAAATAGATTAGGTAGAAATCACCAAAGAAAACGAAATAGTAGCTTAGTCCATAATAGGTGCTATTTACGTTTTCCCCAATAAACATTTTGTGCACGAGATTTGTTCTTAATAAGAGCAAACGTATTTTTTTGCGAATTAGAAAGAGCAATTAATTTCCAGTACGCAAACGTCTCAAATTCGTGGAGAATCATGGCTGGGTTACCATTCAAAGTACCAGACATCTCGCGTCCTCGAAACTGTTATTAGGTTAAATTTCACTTTTGGCTTTGCGTAACATTCCAATAAAACTTATTAAAGTTGGTATACAAATTATTTATAAATACATAATTCGAATTCATTACTAAAGAGACTATTTCATTTAAAAGTTAGTAGTACAAATATTAACATAAAAAGAAAGCAAACAAATATTTTATAGTATGTACGGATAATAAAAATGGTTTTTTGTCTACTATGCCTTTTTTTTGAAAGAGTAAGCGAATCAACTTATTTCGTACCAGAGTGCCTTGAAAAGCGATCAATGCAAAGAACAGATGTAGCTTGTGGACGCCGATAGATGCTAGTAAGCAATCTCGTATGCCACCCAGACTTGCGAAACAACTGGTACTGCCTACCGTAGTCAGTTTGCCATGCTAGAAGATTATATGGAATGGTGGACTAAACTAAGAGATATCCGTGTCAAGTAGTAAATTGAAGTGGGCTTCTAAAGAAGCAGTTAGACACTAGACTTAAAATTAGTAGATAGAAGATAGAATTAGTTTTTTCAAACTTCCACTACCATCTAGAGACGGCGAGGCCGGCTCTGCTCTTTCTGACCGAGACGCAGGTGTCCTCTCCGGCTGATGTC
>DWHP01002853.1:0-13988 GCA_018247895.1 Parnassius honrathi
TATATATATATATATGCATTTACAAGATTAAATCATAATCTGTTTTGTTACCTATAATGTATATTAATTTTAGTTTCTCTTTTTTTTCTACATATATATAATTGCTACAACTCACCCATGAGAGAGTGTGTCATAGAATGCCTCTAGGCATTAAGTCCGCCCTTTGTGTCCTTTTTTTCTAAGGGGACACAATAAAGATTTTAAAATAATTAAAATGAAAATATAAGTCACCAAGAACATGTAAGGTTCCAGTCTATATATAGTAACGCCCCTGGTTTCATAGTTCCTCTCATTTCCAAGACGGTTCCAGGAAGGTTTATTGCAAGGGAGTGTTACCACCCTGCCCCAATGCATGTTGGCGAATTTCACACTAATTTCGTTTTTTCATAGATGCTGGTTTCCTTGAGATGACTTTTCCGGCGATCATGCGGTAAATTGTTGATTTACGCGTAAAATTGCAATTAACGATTTCATTGTCGCCAGGGGGGTTCGAGAACCCAGGTTGCTCGCCTGCTGTGAAATGTGGGGCAAATGCTTAGCTCCTGAACTACCACCTACTATATACACAAATACTTACGTCACCTACTATAATGTGTATTAAAATGTCTACATTCGCTTTTTAAATATTTTGCCAATAAATATTATATTTGCATTAGATTATCATGAATTGGTTACAGAGAAGAAGCATTTGTTTATTGCGCTGAAAAATAACGAGTGGTTGTTTCACGACATTTCCTATGATTTTGTGAGTGCTAGTCATTATAATTTTCACAAGCATTCAAAGAATGGGTTTGCAACTATAGAACTAAAGGTAGGATAAGTATCTAATTATATTACAGAATTATTATTTAAGTTACATTTCTTCTAAAGAAGATTTCATTTTTTCTAAAGGAGATTTTCACGAACTGATAAATCAGTTCGTAAAAATCTATTTCTGGATGAATATGATCTTTTCGATTTCTAAATGAATATCTTCTATTTTATGGAGTATGTGCCGTAACTGACACGGTTCTTGCACCTTTGACACTACTCCGTCATCAGTTTGGATATTTTTACATCTGGTGTAAAAAAGGTGAAGAAACTACTATCTGTAGGAGGCAATGAAATATTTCTAGCATTTTCCGTAGCTGCTTCTTATGACATAAATGGAATGATATCACTATTTATTTTATTTATTATCTTATGTCGATGCCATACGAGAAGTAAATATTATTATTGTTAAACATGTTATAACGCTTTCAGAAACCAACAAACGTTCTTGTTGGAGAAGGTAAGGGGTTTAGTTACAACGATATTTGGAAAATAACAATGCTTTATAACTACATTGTCAAGAAAAAGGCCAATTCCATAAAAGCTTCCGATTGTTTAAAGCTTTTTGAGCCTGGTGCTAATTTTAGTAATTACGAACCGCTCATGGATGATGAAATTCAACCGAGAAGTAAGCCTAATAAATATTTGTCAATACAAGGAAAGTTACCAAAGTTACCCAGGCTACCTGAAAATATAAATAGAGATGAAGAGCAAGAAGTTGAGGAAGATGGCGAAAACGAAGAGAAAGAAGATAAAAATGCTAAAGAAGAAATTAATAAAAATTTAAGCGAAAGTAATTCGGATACAACAGAAGAACATACCAGTGAAAAACAAGACCATTTTGTATCTGGTAAAACAGAACGAATCGAAACTTTAAAAAATGTAAATAAATTTCAAGCTCTGTTTGTTAATAATACTTATACTAAATCTTGGAAAACAACAAAACATTTGAATAAAATATTTAAAAAAATGATAAATGGATAAACAGGGGAAAATAAATGAATGAAAATAAATAACTTATTTATTACTTTTTTTTTGCAGTAACCATTTAATAATCTATCACATTATAGGCATGTTTGTACGTCTCGCTTTATGTAACATGTTTCACAAATTACTTCGCAGCACCATTTGAATTGACAGTTACAATTTTCTGATTCTCTTATCGTATTTTGTACGTATCCTCGTCTGCAGCAGAGTTGATCACAACTATCTGTTCCCGCAGAACTTATGTTACATTGACGTCCTTCTGTACCAAGAGAACCAGTCTTCATATTGGGAGTACAAAAATCCGGAGATTCTTCTGAGTAAATTATGTCCTTTTTGCTAGGATTTTTTAGATTTGGACTCTCTGGCATAAACCCTTCACCGTTGTTGTTCGAAATTACCTAGTAGAATAAAATTTACTATTTAGTCTCAAATACCTTAGATTACGTCATAACTAGCCTGTGAATAGCCACTTTTTTAAATGACATCTTTTTGATATATGAACACAGTTGTTTTATTACTGACCGGCGGATTGGTAGTTAAATTATATTCTTTAGACGCCGTTCCCCACATACTGGATGATAACGGGAATTTGATAATCAGTTAAATGACATCTAAATTTTCCTCTATATCCTTGAAACAATTTTACCACTATGTTAAAAATCAGAATGCGTAATCATACTTAAAATACACAAACAAAATTGTAAGATTAGAGAAGCTCGTAATTAGTACCTAACGTTTAATAAGTTGGTACGCGGTAACTTGGTCGTTCAGTTATATCTGTTATTTGCTTATGAATTATCTCTTTAGATGTTAAAGGTTTAAATACATATATTTTTCTTATTAAAATGTGGGTGAGTAATGAGCATACAATCCACTTAAAAGAAAGTGGATGCTGTGGCCCATAGACATCTAAATCGATCTTCGATTAAGAACCAGAATGCAAATGCATTGCCACCTCCGAGGACTGAGATAGAATGCCTCGTTTCCAGTAGAAAGTTTCTCCGGTTCCTCAACACGGAATATATCAGCATTGAGGTGCTATTTTACGCTGGTATTCTGTTAGAACGTGGTCCTTCCCCGTTGGACCCGATCCATGCATGCTACAACCATATTATAGCTGCAGCATGGCTCTACTACGTAGAATAGCTGCGAGAGAGATCTGTGTTTAGCAGCGGACTTGTGACGCGTTGTAATGAATGAAAAAGTACGATCTTTCTTAATGCCGAGACGAGAAGAGTTCACCGGCCTGCTTAATCGGAGACGACATGTCCGAGAATTTTTCACGACTACAAACAATTATACCAACTGCTTACTTAATAAACTAAACTGGTACTCGTTTATTGTTTTTCGTATGGTGAGTGTAGAGAACCGGAGACCCTTTTTACTGGAAACGAGGCATTCCATCTTAGTTCTCACGGATGACCACTGCATTTTGATTCGTAATCAAGGACAGCACTTACTATTAGTTTAACTGTGTGCTTGTTTGTCATACCCTATAAAAAAAAGCTTCTCAGGTTTTTTCATGGTCTGTTTCTTCATCACAAAGCACTTGGTGAAGCATCTTTTAAACTTGCGATTAACAGTTTGTAGTTCTAGTAAATATCAAACTCAAATTGCATAGTACGTCTATGCCATGATAAATTGAGATAAGCGCTTGACCTCCTCTGGGGGTAATAAAGCCACACAAAATGTAATATTATTACTATTATATTAAAAGTACCTTCGAAGCACCTTCAAATCTGTCGCGCAGACGATTACCAACTTCTCTAAAAGCTGGCATCCTCCACCAACAAGTACGAAGAGTACATGAACCTGATAGTCCATGGCATTTACATTCAACTCTCATGTTATTTTTGATTGCCTAAAATTAATAAAACATTTTTTATGATGATCAAATTAACCGTTATTCTACATTAAGTTATTTTTAACATAAGTTATATTATTAAAATAGTTACTAACCAACCTCCCAGCGTTGTGGTTGTGAAGTTTGATCAAAGTCTTTATATTATCACTTCGTTTCCTATAGCGACTGTCCATAAATTCCCTAGACTTTTGCAGACCGAAGCGTATATTGTCACTACAACCGCCCCATTGCCATCGGTCCGTCTCGACTGAGGACGGGGGGAGCGGAACTGGAGAAATCCTCCCCCGACGAGGTTTAGTAACATCCTGAAAAATATTGTTTCTCAATTATTAATTAGTTAGACAATTAGGAATTGTTACCTGTAAAACCACAAGATAGTGACTATACTATCTTGTGGTTTTAAATCATTTAGACTTAATAGCAATAAAATAAAACTTCATTTTAGATCAAAATATTCTGCGCATCGTTATTTTACTTGAATTCAGAAGTAAGTAGCATTTATAAATTTTATGTTGATATACATTCGAATAAATTACCTTTTCACATGAACATTCTAAAAGTGCTCCGGCAGTACAAGCTCGCGTTATTGCATATGTGACTCCAGCAGCAGTGATTGCATTTACAAAGCCTGTTTCCCGCGTATCTGTTAAAAACAATAATAATTGCTGTGAAAAGTAAAAAGTTAAATAATATTACATTTTAAAACTCATTCCTGAGAAGGTTTTAAGTATTGCAGTGCGGCGGACTTTTTCTGACCCTAACTTACATAATTAATAAAATAAATAATTAAATAAATCAAAAACCGACTGCAAAGAAGACAATTTAAAACTAATGCACTAAAAAAACCGAAAGAAGATTGAGTAAAGAAAACAAAATTAAAAATAACTGTAAACAAAGTAAACTCTACTTCAGTTTAACAGACTATATTTTGAGCTGAAGGCCTAAGTAAAAATAGCCTAAGTTATATATTAAGTTCAGTAGCAAGCGGAACCCATTAATTTTCTTTCGTTTTATAATTTGTAAATGGATATATATTCGTAATCTCCTTTTAAATTCCTTTATTATGATATCCTATTCGATAGGTTCAGTATGTTTTTAATATTATAAGATAACTAGTTATTCAATACACAGAAGCAGTACTCTCGAATGATATATTTGTTACACCGTTACATCATTATTAAAGTCCACTGCTGAACATGGATATTGACTGCTACACATTGACGCATAAACAACAACAAAAAAGAATCATTCATTACCCAGTTTTGTATTAAAGTAAAGGTTGAAAGTTTTATCTACAGTTTGTGTCACACGCCATACGAAATAAAGTTTATACGTTAGTTACCGCGTAGTGACGGTGTAAGAACATTCACAACGCCATATCTTTCCGCGGGTGTCGAAAGAGGCAACAGAGGGTTTAAATCAGAAGATGGGTAGCAGTGTTTTCATAACATCGACTAAAAATAAAAAGCTACGGTTGCCCACCCGCTTGCCAAGCGTGGCAGCTATGGCAAATATCCCCCCTATGAGGCAATCTGTGGGGGAGGCTTATGTTAGTGTACAGTACTCGTAATTTATTTTATAGATTCTGTTTACAAATGTCTTTCAAACCAAAAGCTGCGTCATGTAGGTTTGGTGGTTATCAAAATCTTCTCCGCTTCCCATCCCTCACTTCCCTTTTCTTGTATATCGCAACAGTCGATTAAGGAATTTTTTAGTGAAATCTTGCCACTTTACCTTCATTAAACTGCAAAATTATGCTTATGACAACACCTTCATAAAACAGAGCAGCGTTAATTATAATATATAAAATAGCGCAGCGATATTTTTCCAAAAGCATATTGACATGATAAAATGAGTAACATGAATATATTTAGTTAGTATTTAGTTTAGTGGCGGTGTACGAATACCCACCAACGTATATCGCTTCGTTAGTGATATGAGAGGCGACAGAGGGAAACTAAAACCAGCAGGGCAACAGCATCTTCTTGATAACAATTTAAAATCAAAAACTGCTGTGGCCGATCCGCTTGCAAAATTCACTAATCTATTCTTCTAATTCTAATATCTTCCATTTATATAATAATTCTATAATCTATAGACCTAGGTATGTTCCAAAGTAGTCTTTTGTAGGTTGAAATGCAATAATAATGGATACAAGTGGAATCATCGACAAATGATAGTATAAATAGATTGTTTATTGCCTTATGTTATATATTATGTCACTATTTTATAAATCATTATGACATTTTGAAAACGAACTCAATTGCGAATGTACTTACTTTAACCACATTTAAACTCGCCATAAAATCTGTTGAAAACGGCAATTTTATAAATTTTCATGAAGAATAATCAGTTCTGCGTTGTGCAAGGACTGCAAACAAGGCGCGCATTAAGTAAACTTAAAGTGACATATTTTATACGTTAGAAATGCCTTGATTTTACTTTCTTAGGTAAGCATTTGTTATGTCACATGCAATTCATCACATAATAAATGTTTCGCTGCGGTCATCGGTACGCCTGAAGGCATAGAAATAAAATGCAAAAGACGGCACATAAAGCACCTACACAATGATACAAAGTGAAGCTGTTGACCCAAAAATCAATATTCACATGACTGTTGTAATAAACATCGATGAGCTTTACGAATCGAAGGTTTCATCCATAAAACATTTAAGCGTGAGACACGGCCGCCTGTTTCGTTGAACCTAGTTAATGAATATGGACAAGCAAACAAATGTTTCAAACTATTTTATAAAAAAACACGAATTTTGTTCATATTGATTTGCAAATACATACATAGCTGTATGTATTTACAAATCGCTTATTACATATGTCATTTTTTAGATTATTACAATGTTGATATAGAGAGAATTGGATTACCTACTATATCGATATGAAATAGAAAAATTTCTAAAATGTACTTGCAGTACAATTATTTTAAATGATAATCATAAAAGGCAAAGGTACAAGCAGATGTTGCATTTTATAACAGATAACGGTGAAACAACTACTCTTTTAAGATTATTATTTATTCTACATGTATTTATTATTTCAGCCATTTGTAATTCAACATAAATGCGCCTTGTTCTTCGCGTCAATGAGTTAGTTCACGGCACCTGGCTATAACAATTAATGGTGGGTCAACCGATGCTGGATGAATATTCAGACGGCATGAATAATGTGAAAATTGCTGCGCCAGTCATCTACTGAATATGCGCCGGACATCAACTGAATGGAGTCTGTTTTTGTTTAGGTCGATGACTTTATATTGATGGCTTTCAATTATATTGCCGGGGATTAGTTTCGTATAAACTTGATTTAGCTCATCGATAGGCGTGCTTTCTTTGCTTTGATTTACAACCGTTTGATTAGCTTCACGAAATATTCCGGGTTCATTGTTATTGCTTCTATTATATGGTGAGTTTATCTTTGTTCGTGTTTTAAATTTTTTAAATCGCAGAAGAAAATATTTTCATCTGGAATCCTATCTAATACCATTTATTCAAAAATCTCCTTTTATTATCATACATGGTATATCGTAGTAATATTACTAACTGTAGTTTTAATTCGGTGTTTTATTTAAGTAACAACAGTCGCTTTGTGACAATTTATAAAGGAGACCCCTAACGAAAATTGTGGAATTTTGTTTCAATTTCGAACTACCCAAATTATAGTGAGCTCCCACAAGATTGAGGTGGAAGATCGCATAAAAGTGACAATTTATGAAAGACATTTTTGAAACATTCATTTTCTGTTCAGTTACATGGATTTATTTATTTAAGTCACAAAACGTCATTATAGTGCTTTGTGACTTTCTTTGTTCAGCAGAGGACTTGTGAACTTTTTTGGACCATATTTAAATAACATTTTTTCAACTTATAAATTAATATTTTAGCATAAGTGTGTTACATTTGTTGCGCAATTTTATAACCAGTGATACTGGTTATAAAATTGCACAATATAAGTATTTTATAACCATAAGTACTGTATGTACATATGAGTTTTTGTGCTAAAAATTTAATTTAATTCATGCAGATAAGAACTTGCCGTTAAAAGCTGTTAAAACTAGCATAGTGGACACCGACGTTCACAAGAATTTGTTTTCTGTCAAATATTTGAGAAAAGTACAAAATACAAAGTTTAAATTTACATATATACTCATATTATAATTTACATATATACTCACGCCCCATAGCCAGTCATATGTCTCCTTTTTGTACTTAGCAGTGAGACGTTAAACGCTGCAACTTAAAATTAATTTTTTAGAGTAATCAGACCGCCGCGTTTCAAGCGTAAGGGCGTATTAATGGACTTCAAATGTCCTTGTAATGTTTTAATTCTCGGACGTGAAAGTTTCCTTACGATATTTTTCTTTACCGCAGAGCACGTAATAAATCAAGTAAAATTTCGTAATGTACACAATTCACGGCAAGCGGTTAGCCCCAGAGCCTACCATGGGAATATTATAAAACATTAAAATATACGAAATTTATCATTAATATTAGAGATATTTTGGTCTAAAAATGTGGTAGAGCCACGCTGCAACTATATTATAGTTGTATCACGAATGGGTCGGCTCGACCGGGGAAGGACCACGCTGTCACAGAATACCAGCGTAAAATAGCAGCTTAATACTGGTGTGTTTCGTATGGTGAGTGTGGAGAACCGGAGACCCTTTTTACTGGAAAGGAGGTATTCTATCTTAGTCCTCACGGCCGACAACGTATCTGCATTTTGATTCGCAAACGAGGATAGATGTAGATGTCAATAGGCCACGGCAGCCACTTACCATCAAATGGACTGTGTGCTCGCTTGTCATTCTTATCCTATAAAAAATATTGTAGTTTCATTATTGGAGCTTACGGGACCTAATAATACCTGCCTACTAGGTTGCGAGCACTGGTTGCCAGCATTTGTGTTAAGACACGTATTGTAGACGTTTCCAGTCGGGTCGTGTTGTGTTTCTCAAAGTATTCTGATAGCAACATTCAACGTTAGAAACACAAAATACTGTACAGTAGTCTTGGATAAGTGAAATCCTCTGCATTAAGCAGTCATAACTTATGCGTTGTTATTATTTTTCTACAGCATTTGGAAGATATATTTGTAGTTGAATTAGACCAATCACATACGTCAGTTTAGAAAAAAGAAAAGGAAAAATTTACTTAGTTAATTTTACTCTATGTGATATTTTGTAAATTATCTTTGACAATGAAATACTGGTATGAAAAACTGTCATTAGCAAGATTAAACGTCCATAATACAATGAGTAGGTTGTTCAATTGTGTCTCGTATTGATTCATCACATCCGAACATCTGCTATAACTGCGCACGCACGCTAGTAATCCCAGCCTATTACTTTCTGAATATTAAGTATTCTTTGACGGTGGACGTATTTAATTTACTTTTAAGTTTACCGTGTAGTGGCAGTGCAAAATATCCACTACCCCATATCATCGCGTGGGTGTTGTAGGAGGCGACACAGGTAAATAAATCAGGAGATGGGCAGCAGCGTCTTCCTAATAACGATTAACCCTTCAATCCCCATAAAATTCCCATGCAGTAGCATGCTTCCGTCAAATCCCTAGCGGTCGCATGCGACCGCACCCACCTTCAGCACTTTAAACCATTAAAACTTTAGAGACTACTTTTCTGTGAAGAAGTTTGGAATTATAGAATCTATACGAAATCTTCCTGCGGTCTAAACAAAACTCGGTTACTCTATGTATTTTTATTTTTATTCTACTGTCAATTTACGACACATTAAACTATAAATAGGGTGTAATAGGGCTGGTGGATGGGTGCGGTCGGATCCGACCGCTTGAATTTTGACGGAACATCGCCTTGGTCGGATCAGACCGTGACCACACTGAAGGGTTAAAAATAAAAAAACTGCGGTTGCTGACCCTCTTGCAAAGCGTGGCAACTATGTCAATCCCTATGAGGCAATCTATGGGCAACTTATGTTCAGAGGTGGACTTCAATAGGCCGTAACGGTAACAGTAAGTTTGTACGATGCTTTTTGGTTGAGGAAAATAGGATTCATAATCTTATTGTTGATACAAAGTTATGGTTAAGCATCGACAACCGATGAGGGTTCTAGAGTGGCCGAGTGGAGGGGCAGTCTGTTTGCCAATAAAGGCCGGTCCCCACTAAATAGAGTGACGACTTGGTGGGAGATGCAGGATGTCGATGGATGCAGGTGGCTCAAGACCCTACTAAATGGCATTTATTAAGGGAGGCCTATGTACAACAGTGGACAAGAAGATGATGTTGAAGGTTGCAGAATGAAAATGTTTGAGTATTTAGAACACAAAAACATCATCAAGTCATTATTTCATTTTAGTATTTTTTTGAATTTTTCTTGTCTTATGCAATAAACACGGGTGATAAGCTCATGTCTGCGTAGTATTGGTAAACTCAATTAATTAGATTAAAATATACTTTTAGTTTTCACTAAGTGACGAGACTGATTTATACCTGGGTGTCCATTCTGTTGTTGGTAAGTACAGCACTCCTATTCATTTTTACCGCTAAACAGCGGTGTGTCTACAGTTTTCCGGTTTAAAGGGTAAGAAATCTATTAAAATAACAGGCATTCCACTTTCTTACTCAAGAAATTGATAACAGAGACCATTTTTGGTTAGGTAGCTGAACTGGCAGTATCTGAAATTACAACGGCTGTCCCCCTTGAAGGTTATATTATGTAATATTAGGTTTACTTTTTACACTGAAATGTTCAGAATTTCGATATTATTTCTTCTCACGCAGCACGTCACCAGTCAGGGGTACCAAACTTGATTTTCTGCAGAAACATTTAGGAAATTAAAATTATACATTGAAGTAATGCATAGTGCCCAATATCTCAATGGTATGCAAGATAACCACACTCAATTTACCCTAAAATATAGGTATGATAAAAGTCTCTTAGGCTTGATATACCTCTAAGAATGTGTTAAATGGCGAAATAGCCCCTATATATACATATAATATGGCTTTCCGTCTTAGTCCTCATGGTGAGTAAGGACAACATTTCTGCATAGATTGTTCAGAAGAATTAATTGTTCTTATTAATTCCAGCCGCCAAAGCAACAAACGTAAAAAGTCACGATATTCTACGCACCATACGGATGCTTGGCGGTCCACCACTGTTCGATTTATTAGAACATTTATTCCTCGCACGATTTTTTTGTGGAATCATTTACCACCGCTGATTTTTCCGGACCGATACAACTTAGTGATCTTTAAGAGCTTACTTCTTCTTAAAATACCGGCAACACACCTGGTATTACAGAGCCGTATGCTCGTTTGTCCCCTCTTCTAAAAATAAAAGATGAAGGTGTCTGTGGGCCACAGCATCCATATACCTACAGGAGAGTCTGCTTGCTTGTAACCCTGATATGATGTATGAAAAAATAGTTCCGCGAAGCTTAAAGTTATATCCTATACACGTCTCATTGCTGGGCACAGGTCTCTCCTCATTGCTGAGAGAGTATTAGGGCAAGAAAGTGTCCGCCGCACTGCCCCAATTCGTGTTGGCGAACTTCACGTGTCTTCTTATTTTTTTCTTATTTCTCAGAATGTTTCTTCACGATGTTTTCCTTCATCGCTGCGAACACGGTAAATCAGCACTTGAAATTACAATCAACACTCATTTGTGTCGATGGGGATCAAGTCCGGTTTGCTCGCGTACTGTGAAATTTACAGCGAGCGCTAACCAACTGAGCTACCACGGCTCTCCGTAGTTTTTTCTCGTTCTAGTACCGTTTAGCTTATGATGACTATTTTAGTGATGGCGATAGTAGCGAGGCATTCATTAAATGAAGATTAGATAACCGAGACGCTTGTGCAGTGCGCTGCAGTTGACAGGAGATCGAATCGGCCGCGCCGATCGATCCCATGCTAATTGGGCCCGTATACCGTGAAGCGACGCAGTATCGTCCTCGCATTCCGCCAGCCCGCCACCCGTCCCAAGAGATACAGGGAAATTTATTGCACAAACAATTTATATAATTGACGTGCGACAAAAAAGCAAGAGTACACACCCATCCGACGCAGAATTCAGTCGGTAATTACAGCGCGTCACCGCTTGTCGTCCGCGATACGCATAGGTATTTTTATCAGACAGTGATTAAATTTTGCAAGAAGACGCCAAGGATGCGTCCTCGGTTGGAATTATGAGAGGAATGTCAATTTCGAGATATTTTGCTAGTCGTTTAGGGGTAAAAAAGTGGCGACGCGAGCAAGCGAGGCGGGGAGGCATGGGAACACGTCCGCCCCGCGCGGATTCCACGGGTGCCTTGCTTTTTCCCGACGTGCGCTCCGCTGTCGATAGGACAGCCCGGTCGCGACACTCGACCGTCATTATAAATCCGTGGCGATGGCGGTGCGCTCAGAGCGGGGCATTCCGCGCGCTCCGCTCGCGTTATGCGCTGTAATTATCACAAAACTCAGCCCCGACTCGCAAATATGTCGTCGGAAACGAGTGACATGACGTTCTCATCACCAAACTTTAGGCTTTTTTTAGCATCGTCGTTCCAACTTGAATCCGGCGCGGAGGCACTTCCCACGACGTCCACCGCCGATTATTTTCAGGGGCTCATGGCGATCACTTTTTGCCTCCACTGCCACGAGCGATCGCGGCATGTCGACAATCGTGTCCCCTGAATAATTCAACGAAGTTTTCAATCGATCAATGAAACCAATTGAATCAAATTGATTCACACTTGAAGGTTGTATGGTGTCGATAATGCGTTGATGGCTTGTGTTTTTGCCGAGTCCAAATACTTTTCTGTTCACTCCAATCAATCATGGAAGCACGTGCAGGGAGCTCATGAAAATGCTGTTCGTACTTTTCTTAAATTGGATAATTGAAAGACAAGTGCCTACTTAATGAATAGGTGTAACCGTAGAACCAGTTCTTGTCGGAAATGACATTATTAATCCAACTACAAAGCAATTAGACTGACAATTTTTGATATATTTTGGTATATGAATTGTTTGTCTCGTAATGTGTAGAATTTAACTTCATTTTGTGCGATTGACTTATTTATACATCCCACTATATTTGAATGTATTTAAAGATATTTATAAATGGAATAGATGGAATAACCAGAAACATTTCTTTCACAGAAAAGCTGTATTTATTTCGAAAATTTGTTAATTACCGCTAAATAACTTTATATCTAAACGGTTTAGTTCATCTGTGTGATTTTACCCTAATTTCCTTAACGAAGCGAACGCGTGCCTGTGAATGTTTTTAAATTTAAATGCAAAAATTACGGACAAAATAAACTTAATTATAATTTAATAATATTCTTGTGTAGTACGCATTCTATTACAACATTAATCAATTGCAATGGCGACATAAATTATTTCGATATAAAACAGTGTGAATTGTTCGTGAAGCGTCAAATTGACGCGATAAGGCGGCGACCGACGTCCGCGAGATCATCTACCGCGCTGCCCATATGTGAAATTGTTGGGGATTTTGTAATTTTAATTTTATTTATAAGGAGGCAATTCAAGGCATGAGCGAAGTGGACGCTTGAATGGAAAATTTGTTAAAATGTTGGTATTTAAATTAAAATTATATTCTGTGATTTAAACAGCAAAGATCGAGTTAATTATATCCAATTTTGTGACAGTTGCATATTTCCCTGTCCACATTTGTCGGAATTCACGTACTAATTTTTTTTTCTTTTTATATTATTACAACATGATTTGTAACCGGTCGTTTTTATGCATTTATTACTACTGGTGTGAGTGTAAAGGGCTGTAATAACTTCTATGTCTAACATCTACCTTAGGTACTATATATTAGATCGAGTATACTACTAATTAAAGAACGACACTTCGGAGACAGAAAAATTTTGGTGTATTCATTCAAAAATGGCTTATTAAAATTCCAAGATCGGTGATGAACGTTAGTATTCCTGCTAGGTTATTCTTGTCAGCTCTGCTTTCACCAACCTGCCTACACTAGTCTAACACAGTCCACGTGATGCTAAATGGACGATGTCGCCCATGAATCATCGTCGTCATTACAGCCCTTCACAAGTCCACCGCTGAATATAGGCCTCCCCCAAGTAATGCCACAAAGCACGGCCCTGAGCCACCTGCATTCATCGACTTCCTGCATGTCTTACCAAGTCGTCACTCCATTAGCCACTATACTACGGGCATAGGTGTGACACGGACATTAAACATGATCTTTGTTTTGTCCATGTTCATCTTTAGACCTATCCGTCGGGAGACACCATTGAGGTCATTGAGCATAGTGCTTAGGTCCTCCAGCGATTCTGCCATAAGGACTATATCGTCGGCA